>APFE030439743.1:135744-219038 GCA_000404065.3 Pinus taeda | reverse complement strand
TAATGCTATATTTAAAATACTAAAATAATATTTTAGCTAATAAATTAAAAATTAATTTTTATTTTAATTTTATATTAATTTTGTATAGTGATAATAATGACGATGATTAACTTTCACTAAGATCAATGTGGTTTATTGGACTTCACGAAAAGAAAAAGAGAAAATTAAGTGTGATTCTTCAAAATCTTGTTTCTGTGATAAAAAAGAAGAGAAAGAAGCACTCCAAGATTGCTAGTCTTGGGAGTAGACCACCGTCCAAGCAGTGTAAAAGGAATTATTTTTCATCTTCCACCTTCTTAGTATCGCAAATCTAAGATTGCTATAGTGACTGAAAGTGTGGTAGATGTTAGTGAATTGAGAGCGGACATGAGTAGGAGTTAGCAGCGAAAAAGGA
This sequence comes from Pinus taeda, assembly GCA_000404065.3. Taxonomy (NCBI): domain Eukaryota; kingdom Viridiplantae; phylum Streptophyta; class Pinopsida; order Pinales; family Pinaceae; genus Pinus; species Pinus taeda. Next base: position 218,644 of record APFE030439743.1, on the reverse strand, counting down.
AGTGTTTTTCATCTTCCACCTTCTTAGTATCGCAAATCTGACAGATTCTATTATCCCAGGGAGTCTTGGGAGTAGACCACTGTCGACGTAGTGTAAAGGGAAGTATTTTTTATCTTCCACCTTCTTAGTATCATAAATCTGATAGATTCTATCATCCCAGGGAGTTTTGGGAGTAGACCACCATCCAGTTTCACTTCAAAGCTCATTAGTTAATATGAAGTTAACAGATAACATAAAAAATAGTATTATTGATATTACATTATGTGTAATTCATTCTATATTAAGTTCACATATAATATTGGAAACAAAAATATATTAATCACAATTTTTTTTTAATAATAACCATAAAAAATATTCCAATATTCACATTGAATAACGTAATTTTATATCAATTTTATATTAAGAAAAATAAAGTAATTTAAATTGACTTTTTTTCTTAATATCAAGTTGACATATAAAATCTAAAAAATATCAATAAAAAAAACTAATATAGATTATCAATAAAATATTTCAACCTGCATGTGCTGCAAAAAAAATTAACATCTAGTATATTTATATAAAAAGTGCCAAAGAATTCTTATTTTATTTATAGATACTCTCTAATTCTATATATGTGTGTGTGTGTGTGGAAAGAGATATTAGAAAATATTAATGTATATATTTGTGAGAGAGATTATATCCTAGGCATATATGTTTTGTATTTATGAATATGAGGAAAGAGAATGTGAATCATAACTAAGATACTCGAATGTTAACTATAAAAAATTAACCAAAAAAAAAACTTATAGTTAAAACATTTTATTATTGTGTTGCTCAAAACTAGCATAGATGCATATTAATTTAGGATCTACCAAGAGTTGAGAGGAATCAAATCTCTAGAGGTGTAAACCTTTCCTCCTGTTTTGCACTCGGAAATGTAAGACACACAAACTGGAAACCAAATAAAATGTATATTAATTGATCACAAACAATGATGTAAAATGTGTACATATTAATACATACAAGAAATAGTTGAATTAGTTCTAGGGTCTTCTTGGGCTCCAATAACTACCCAAACTAACCCAATCTTTAATCACGAAGATTAGTTGTCTAACATTCCCCCTGAATCCGAATGGATGTACCAAAGTCCAAGAATGAGAGCTCAAAATGAAAAAAAATGCATCTCACCCAAGAGTTGAATGTCTCTCAAAAATGGTTTTTTTAGGATGACCACAAACCAATATAGGAGAAATCAAAGTCTCAACCAACACCAACTCTAGAATATTCATAGCAATTCTCAGAACAACAAAAAATGTGGTTTTAAAGTGACCACAAACTCTAGAACTATCATAGCAGTTCCTCGAGCAATTCCAAATATGGAAGTGCTCAATCAACTCAACTCTGACTCAAGATTGCCTGACATATCGAACTTGAACCTGTAGTAGACCATCAACAATTCCCCCCTTGTCGGATGTAGGGTGAGAAATATTTTTCATCACTGCAAGGCTGCTCATCGCTCTCGAACATATTCTTCGGTATGACCTATAAATATTATTGGGTGTTTTCATCTAATCCCAAGAAGCAATCCATCTCAAATTTAGCGTCTCTCTTGCAGTAGTCTTATTTTGGGAGCATCTATTTTATGTTGATTTTTCTTTCATAAAAACATTGATCTTTCACATGTCGAACTCTATTACATTATTGGCATCTATCAACTTGTTCTGGAACAACACCATCCAGAAATCCAACGCTTCAGAATTGTATAGGTTTAGTAAAATCTGAAATGTGAAAAGATACATCCAGAATATCCTTATTTGAAACCCAAACCAGTTCTATGTTTATTGTGTGTAATCTCTTCCCATGGTCTTACAAAACTTTTGGTAACGATAGGCTTCACATCTGTATGCAAATAACTCTTGCATACACTTGGTTGAACATGACTTTCTGTTGCACCCAAATTTTCTCTTGAAATCACTTCATTACTCGGATCATTCTCTAACTGATGATCAGGCTCAAACAAAGTGTTGTTTTGACCAAGAACAGGTTTAGAATTCTTCTTTTGTAATTCATGTAGTTCATCTAGCTAAAACTAGGATTCTAGCTCCAAGAATTCAATTTTTCTTTTAGCATTTTGAAAACATGTTTGGATGTCAAAGAGTGTGTGCTTTCTGACTTGGACACTGTTATGAATAGTAGATGACATTAAATTGTTCAATAACTGTAACACATCATCGAGTTTGGTCATTTTCTCCAACAATCAACTTTGAAAAAAGAGGTGTCTGCTCCCACCGAAAATGCACCCTTTTACAACATAATTCGATAAGTAACAATGGTCGATATAATAAGAGATGAAAGGAAAACCTTCAAGTCCACAAAACCATTAATACAATAAGGAAATGCCACTTCCGTATTCCTCCTAAAAACACGTCTCAAATGCTTTCTATCAACTCGTTGGCATCTATCAACTTGTTCTGGAACAACAAAATCCATAAATCTAGCAGTTCAGAATTGTATATGTTTAGTAAAATCTAAAATGTGTAATGTGAAAAGATACATCTAAAGTATCCTTATCGATACCAAAACTAGTTCTATGTTTATTGTGTGTAATATTTTCCCATGGTCTTATAAAATTTTTGGTAACGATAGGCTTCACATCCGTATGAAAATAACTCTTGCATACAATTGCCTGAACACAACTTTCTGCTGCACCCAAATTTTGTTTTGAAATCACTTCATTACTCTGATCATTCTCTAACTAGTGATCAAGCTCAAACAAAATCTTGTTATGAACAAGAACAGGTTCATAATTCTTCTTTTGTAATTCATGTAGTTCATCTCACTGAAACTGGGATTCTAGAACCAAGAATTCAATTTTTCTTTTAGCATTTTGCAAACACGTTTGGATGTCAAAGAGTGTGTCCTTGCTGGCTTGGACACTGTTATGAATAGTAGATGACATTAAACTGTTCAATAATTGTAACACATCATCGAGTTTGGTCATTTTCTCCAGCAATCAACTTTGAAAAAACACGTTTCTGCTATCACCGAAAATGCACCCTTTTACTACATAATTCGACAAGTAACAATGGTCGGTATAATAAGAGATGAAGGGAAGACCTTCAAGTACACAAAACCCGTAATATAATAAGCCAACGCCACTACTTGCTTCCTCCTAAACCACTTCACAAATACTTTAACCAAAAGTATGCTAGCAGTTTACAATGTAAATTCAACAAAACTAAAATTTAAAATGCCCAACCGACAACTTTTAAGGTGAAAATAATTCAAGCATATCTTGTTGCCAATGTCACCATTTCAATCAAAAAAATTAGCCACATCTCAAAAACACCTCCTATCTGCGGCATATTTAAGCAACTTCCAAAAAATGTCTCTACAAGGATTTGAAATTATAACTTGTCTTCAATATACCAAATTAGTTCTTCTAACCACAATTTCTTTTCATTCATTGATTTTATATTTATATAATCAATGCTTAATATCTCACCTTCTTATCTATTGTAGCATTATGACTATATTCAACTTATACATAAGAAACATAATAAGAAAATTTCTCACCTCTACATCTGGAACAATTCATTAGCCATACAATCATCTGTCACAATTGTTGGAGCAATTCATTTGCCATTCATTTACTGTTTAACAACAATCAATATTAATTCATGCAGCAGCTCCTAGATCTGACTTATAGGTAATAAATTTTCGTCACTTTATTCTCCCTTCTTTGCCTCTATATATTCCGCTGCGACCGACAACTCGATTTGAGAATGCTACTAGGTTTCTATTTCGAACTAAAAGGAACGCAACACGAAACAATGTCAGTCAACTGGTTTGGAATTGGGTATGAATTATGCAACTGGTGGATCAAATGGGACATTTGGTGCCTCCAGACTTGAGTGAAAGGGTGCACACAATCGAATGGAAAGGGAAATGACTGCATATTTTACTCCATAAATAACGAAAACTCCTAGTTGTTGCGTAACTACATTTGCATAATGATAATCGTGAACACCATTAGAATGGATCGATATCAAACACTGAAATTGCCAACAGGAAGGGCAATAAGAAAAAAAACATCAACCACACCTGGAAAGTATGTCACCTCTGTCTCACGTCTTTGTCTCTCATTGCTATTCATTAGCAAACAACTCACCTAAGTCTTCTTCTTCCACGCAGTCTTCCTTGTTCTTTCTTCCACCAATTCAAGGGATTCACGTGCATCTATCACTATGCTCCACCTCTAACAACACTTTACTGCTAACTCTCATTTACCAAACTTTTAATCAATCCACTTTTTCTCACTCTTCATATCTCTTCCAAACCCATTAGACTGGCTCCTCATGCTTTCTAGGGCTGCTTCACACAGCAAACAATGACGGTCTTTTCTCCTCTACAACGATACTCCATTGCTTTACGAACCCTTATGGAGCATCACGGCCAAATGAGCCAGACAATCTCGCCAAGAAAGACGAGGAGCCAGACAATTAAAAACTAAATTATAGGTCTGATAGACCAATTTGGTCTCAGTGGACGTTAACCACTATCATCATCATCATCATCATTAATAAAAATAGATATATTTTAATTATTATTTTAATATGCAAAGAATGAAAGATTTGGACTAAGCTAATAACTAAAATATAAAATATAGAAAAGGGGACTAAGGACTAAAGAAGGGAATCTATTGATCTTAAAAATGAGGCATGGATAAAAGATAGATTATCAATCGTAAAAAATATAAAAATAAAACTAAAGACAAAGGGGCATAAATCATTTAATTCAAACGATTAATAAAAGAAAACTAAAAAAATATATAAAATCCAAATTTCATCCAAAAATAAATAAAATTAAAGGAAAAACAACTAAAGGGATAAAAAAATGTTAACAAAGGAAAGGGGACCAAAGATGAGATCCTAAATCTTGGGGGCGGAAATCTAAAAATACCATTAAAACTATTCAATCAAAACTTAAAAATAAAATACAAAGGGAAACCAAAGAGATAAAAAGCAACCACAAGGATAAAGAAAGGCTAAGATGAAAGGGTAGGGATCCAACAACTACTAATTTTCCAGCTACCATCCCTATTAAGATTGTTATGTCTCCTTTCAATTTCAATGGCCTCCCTAAGTTTTCGTTGACGAAAGTGAGAAATCTTTGCAATAATATGGGCCTCCTCAATGCATATGTGATGCTTCGTCTTATCCACATGTTCCGCCAAAGCCGAAGAGTGGGTCCTCCCATGCTTGATGTCAACTGCGTGCTCGTTAATCCTTTGATTTATAGATCGGCCTGTTTCACCAATGTATGGAGTACCACAAGAACAAGGGATAACATCAAAACCCTTCATATCCTTAAAGTCTACTAGGTCCTTTACAGACTTTAAGGAACTATGGATGGTGTTAAGAATCCTAAAGGATGAGGGAACATTATGGTTCCTTAGGATTCTTGCAATCCTATCAGTGTTCCCTTAGATGAAAAGGAGATGCATCCCTAATGTAGGTTTTAACCCCGTACAGAAAATACCTGCATACAAATTCTAAATCACAGGAAAAATAAAAAATGCGAGAGCATAAAACATAAAACACATATACACAGAGATTTCCCACTGGATCTCAAAACCGAGACTACCAGCTTGATTTTTCATTATATTCCTTTCAATGTTACAATACATATTTATACATGCCGAAGCATCCAATACCATGGACCGAAAACCATCACGTCCAAAACCATGCACCGAAAAACCATAGGTAGGTTCACCCAACCTAATATAGGGTCGCCAAATTATTTTTGGACGGCACCTTCACAACGCTTGCTCTTCACACTCTATGCAGCGCTTGATACATTGTCAGAATATGTAATAAAATGGAGAAACTATCCCAAATCGAATGCGGACATTTTACTTGCGGTGAGGTATCCGCCAATCGATTGTAAGATTAAGGAGAGTGAAAAAATTGATCATAAAATTGATTTTCTTTATTTTTAATTTGAAGGATGGCGTGTCTCGACTTGTGATATATTTATTTTGATGTGGTTTTAATAAGGCATGTGCATTGATATTAATAATATTTATACGATTGTCCATTATCACTTTTTTTTCTCAAATTTGGATCGATACGATAATTGTGGGCCATCTACAATTGGTTTACAGTTACTCGAGTATGAGAGCATAATGCTATATTTAAAATACTAAAATAATATTTTAGCTAATAAATTAAAAATTAATTTTTATTTTAATTTTATATTAATTTTGTATAGTGATAATAATGACGATGATTAACTTTCACTAAGATCAATGTGGTTTATTGGACTTCACGAAAAGAAAAAGAGAAAATTAAGTGTGATTCTTCAAAATCTTGTTTCTGTGATAAAAAAGAAGAGAAAGAAGCACTCCAAGATTGCTAGTCTTGGGAGTAGACCACCGTCCAAGCAGTGTAAAAGGAATTATTTTTCATCTTCCACCTTCTTAGTATCGCAAATCTAAGATTGCTATAGTGACTGAAAGTGTGGTAGATGTTAGTGAATTGAGAGCGGACATGAGTAGGAGTTAGCAGCGAAAAAGGAAGTGTTTTTCATCTTCCACCTTCTTAGTATCGCAAATCTGACAGATTCTATTATCCCAGGGAGTCTTGGGAGTAGACCACTGTCGACGTAGTGTAAAGGGAAGTATTTTTTATCTTCCACCTTCTTAGTATCATAAATCTGATAGATTCTATCATCCCAGGGAGTTTTGGGAGTAGACCACCATCCAGTTTCACTTCAAAGCTCATTAGTTAATATGAAGTTAACAGATAACATAAAAAATAGTATTATTGATATTACATTATGTGTAATTCATTCTATATTAAGTTCACATATAATATTGGAAACAAAAATATATTAATCACAATTTTTTTTTAATAATAACCATAAAAAATATTCCAATATTCACATTGAATAACGTAATTTTATATCAATTTTATATTAAGAAAAATAAAGTAATTTAAATTGACTTTTTTTCTTAATATCAAGTTGACATATAAAATCTAAAAAATATCAATAAAAAAAACTAATATAGATTATCAATAAAATATTTCAACCTGCATGTGCTGCAAAAAAAATTAACATCTAGTATATTTATATAAAAAGTGCCAAAGAATTCTTATTTTATTTATAGATACTCTCTAATTCTATATATGTGTGTGTGTGTGTGGAAAGAGATATTAGAAAATATTAATGTATATATTTGTGAGAGAGATTATATCCTAGGCATATATGTTTTGTATTTATGAATATGAGGAAAGAGAATGTGAATCATAACTAAGATACTCGAATGTTAACTATAAAAAATTAACAAAAAAGAAAACTTATGGTTAAAACATTTTATTATTGTGTTGCTCAAAACTAGCATAGATGCATATTAATTTAGGATCTACCAAGAGTTGAGAGGAATCAAATCTCTAGAGGTGTAAACCTTTCCTCCTGTTTTGCACTCGGAAATGTAAGACACACAAACTGGAAACCAAATAAAATGTATATTAATTGATCACAAACAATGATGTACAATGTGTACATATTAATACATACAAGAAATAGTTGAATTAATTCTAGGGTCTTCTTGGGGTCCAATAACTACCCAAACTAACCCAATCTTTAATCACGAAGATTAGTTGTCTAACATTCTCCCTGAATCCGAATGGATGTACCAAAGTCCAGGAATGAGAGCTCAAAATGAAAAAAAATGCATCTCACCCAAGAGTTGAATGTCTCTCAAAAGTGGTTTTTTTAGGATGACCACAAACCAATATAGGAGAACTCAAAGTCTCAACCAACACGAACTCTAGAATCTTCATAGCAATTCTCAGAACAACAAAAAATGTGGTTTTAAAGTGACCACAAACTCTAGAACTATCATAGCAGTTCCTCGAGCAATTCCAAATATGGAAGTGCTCAATCAACTCAACTCTGACTCAAACTTGCCTGACATCTCGAACTTGAACCTGTAGTAGACCATCAACAATTCCCCCCTTGTCGGATGTAGGGTGAGAAATATTTTTCATCACTGCAAGGCTGCTCATCACTCTCGAACATATTCTTCGGTATGACCTGTAAATCTTATTGGGTGTTTTCATCTAATCCCAAGAAGCAATCCATCTCAAATTTAGCTTCTCTCTTGCAGTAGTCTTATTTTGGGAACATCTATTTTATGTTGATTTCGCTTTCATCAAAACATTGATCTTTCACATGTCGAACTCTGTTACATTGTTGGCATCTATCAACTTGTTCTGGAACAACACCATCCAGAAATCCAACGCTTCAGAATTGTATAGGTTTAATAAAATCTGAAATGTGAAAAGATACATCCAGAATATCCTTATTTGAAACCCAAAAGAGTTCTATGTTTATTGTGTGTAATCTCTTCCCATGGTCTTATAAAAGTTTTGGTAACGATAGGCTTCACATTTGTATGCAAATAACTCTTGAATACACTTGGTTGAACATGACTTTCCGTTGCACCCAAATTTTCTCTTGAAATCACTTCATTACTCAGATCATTCTCTAACTGATGATCAGGCTCAAACAAAATGTTGTTTTGAGCAAGAACATGTTTAGAATTCTTCTTTTGGAATTCATGTAGTTCATCTCGCTAAAACTAGGATTCTAGCTCCAAGAATTCAATTTTTCTTTTAGCATTTTGCAAACATGTGTGTGCTTTCTGACTTGGACACTATTATTAATATTAGACAGCATTAAACTATTCAATAACTGTAACACGTCATTGATTTTGGTCATTTTCTCCAACAATCAACTTTGAAAAAAGAGGTGTCTGCTCCCACCGAAAATGCACCCTTTTACAACATAATTCGATAAGTAACAATGGTCGGTATAATAAGAGATGAAAGGCAAACCTTCAAGTCCACAAAACCAGTAATACAATAAGGAAATGCCACTTCTGTATTCCTCCTAAAAACACTTCTCAAATGCTTTCTATTAACTCGTTGGCATCTATCAACTTGTTCTAGAACAACAAAATCCATTAATCTAGCACTTCAGAATTGTATATGTTTAGTAAAATCTAAAATGTGTAATGTGAAAAGATACATCTAAAGTATCCTTATTGATACCAAAACCAGTTCTATTGTGTGTAATATTTTCCCTTGGTCTTATAAAATTTTTGGTAGCGATAGGCTTCACATCCGTATGAAAATAACTCTTGCATACAATTGCCTGAACACGACTTTCCACTGCACCCAAATTTTGTTTTGAAATCACTTCATTACTCTGATCATTCTCTAACTAATGATCAAGCTCAAACAAAATGTTGTTATGAACAAGAACAGGTTCATAATTCTTCTTTTGTAATTCATGTACTTCATCTCACTGAAACTGGGATTCTAGAACCAAGAATTCAATTTTACTTTTAGCATTTTGCAAACACGTTTCGATGTCAAAGAGTGTGTCCTTGCTGACTTGGACACTTTTATGAATAGTAGATGACATTAAATTGTTCAATAATTGTAACACATCATCGATTTTGGTCATTTTCTCCAGCAATCAACTTTGAAAAAACACGTTTCCACTATCATCGAAAATGCACCCTTTTACTACATAATTCGACAAGTAACAATGGTCGGTATAATAAGAGACGAAGGGCAGACCTTCAAGTACATAAAACCAGTAATATAATAAGCCAACACCACTACTTGATAGCTGTGTGATAACTCCTCTGAAGTTGCATTCAAACAACATTTTACAATAAGTGTTCATAGATGTCTCCGTCAATGTCCATGCCCACTTCAAGCCTGGGAACACCTGATGGGCATAGATTGCATCCAAGATGTAAGAAGACATGTAGATTTTAGCTTGCTGACCTTTGGGTGGCTATTGAGCTCTTGCTACCTATTCCTTTAGCCAGTGAGCCAACATGTCAGACCAATTACATATTTTGCCTTCACTGGCTTGTTGGTCCAACGTGATCACCTAATTCTACGGGAAGGTCTTCGTGCTCTCTTGGCCGTATAGGTGAAATGTAAAGATGACCAAGTATTGATATGCCTTTTGCAGTATCTTCATCTTGTAAACCAGGTTGGGTGTCATCCTGAATTTGGCCAGTTCATTTACCTAGTTCTTCAAGATATCCCTGGAGTTGGCACTGTTGTTGGGTATGTTGAAGGGTGTCTCCATGGTGATCACCAGCTTTAACATATGGTACATCTGTTCATAATCTTGTTCCCTAAAGGTAGAAATCTCTGTCCTACTAACACTACTCAATGTCATCATTTGAGGATGAGTGTGCAAGATGATCCAATGTATCATGTCCACGCATGGGAACACAAGATACCTACATGCAATCTGGTACAAGCTGGACTTGTGAATGTTCACATAGACTTGGCGATATTCAAGGTCTTCCCCAAATGTGCCTGCGAATGCATCATTGACCTCTTGCCGTTTCAGCTTGATGTCCTTGTCTACAATAAACTTGGTGTCTTCATAGATCGACAAACTTGTAGACACTCGCTCAACTACTGCTCCAGTTGCACTTCCATCAGTGTCCTTTGATCCTGCTCTCTTGGAGGCCATTGATCCTGAACTGGTGAGAGGAAGAAAAACACCTGCTAGATCTAGAGGCATGGCGACATACATGGAGAGAGATTTATCAGCGAAAACCAAAGAAAACTTGAGGAATGACATGTAACATACCTAGGGATTAACTGGCAAGGATTGCACAATTTTTCTTTGGAGGTCGGGAGATTGGCTGACAAAACTGCGCAAAAGGTAGTTCAGACTATCTGGAGGTTGACTGGCTTCTGGAATTGTGAAATGCGCAATCCAGACTGGCTTGCTGGCTGTTTGGATTGCACAATGTGCAATTTCAGTTAGCAAAGGTTGCAAGCCCAGTGACTCCATTTCACAATTTTCTGGGCCAACAGTCATTGCTTCTCAGAATTGTGCAATGCAAGACTGGAGTATAGTCACTGGGCTTAAATATGCATTTTCTGGGAGGAAGGAAGAGCCTTCCCTCTCAGGATTGCATAATGCTATCTTGGTGAGGCAGAGTCTAGACCAAGGTTTCCCAGACTCGCCAAAGAGCAACTGAAATAAAATGGATGTGAATGCATGGTGATATTGAGTGTAAGCAGGAGTGAATGATTGTTCATACAAATAGTGAACAAAAGATTCAGAAAACGGAACAACATGCATGTGTGTGAAGTGAGTCACCTAATCGGTGACCATTCGTGAAAAACAGTTTCATGCATGCGACAACAATGAGATGCTAACAGAAACTCAAATAGTGCTAGTACAAGCTAATATGCATGCAAATGACAGCGAGCGTTCGCAGAAATCAAACAGACAACACTCACACAAGCCAAAACACAAAAAGTGATAGAAATGCTACAAAAGACAAGTTAAACGGACTTACCTGGAAATCGCTGAGCTGGATGTGTTGAAGACTCTTGGATGTGTTGTGGGATCGATGTGAAGAAATGAGTCATGAAGCATTGAATAAATAAGTTTTATGCTCATGATGTGCATGCCACAAATCTAGGAAAAAGCGACACTTGGAGGAAGGTTTCTAAAATGATATTTGCATGTAACCTCTAGATGCTAAAAATAGATCCCTAAACTCAAGGGATTCTTTTTGTATGTTTCTTTTTGTTATTTCTAGAAAAAGCAGCCCATGCATGCAAGTCAATTTTTCTCAGTCCCAGGTGGAACCGGTCAACCTGATGGCACATGCAACAACCTACTTGCCCGAGGGAGAAATTTGCCAATTTCTGGGAGGGAGATGGGCTGGTTCCCAGAGGGATTGTGAAATTTCTAGGCTAAGTAGCTGACTGCTACCCAAAATTTCGCAATTTCTAGGCTGAGCAATCCTGCTCGGTAAGATTGCGCAGTTTTATCTAAGAAGGTTTTCAAGCAAGATTGTGGAATTTCTGAGCCCATATAGCTGCTAGTCAGATTGCGCAATTTATGGAGGGAATATTGGTTCCCCTCCAGAATTATGCAATTTCTTGGGGGAGTCACCCCGCAAGCAGCTGGAGAAAGTCTGGGGAAGCATCCTGTGAGGGGAATGCAACAAGCTATCATGCATAGGCTGTCATGCTACTTGAAAACCACTGAAGCTTGTATACTTGACATGGAAAGACATGCTACGAAGGATGGTTGGTAGGGAGGCTCCAAAACAAAGCTAAGGAAAAATTTTGTAGGGTGGTTATAGCCACTACAACACTTGGCGACACACTGGTAGAACTTGAGCTCTTTGAATGGACCTTGTTTTTGAAAAGCAAGTCTAACACCGGCAGAAATATTGTTTAGTTCTCAGTTCGTCTTGGTTCCCACACTTACTTGATTTTAAGATGTAACATCTGCCAAGCTCTTGGTCGGTCGACACACATTCCAAGCCAAGCCAACACAGTTGTTTCGATTGGGGATGAGGGGTATATTGATGCATAGGTAGTATAGTCGTTAGAGTCTTAGTTTCATCTTTGGTGTTGCTCCACTGCCAATAGGCCTGAACAGTACCCCGTCGGAGTTACGGAGGAACATAAGCATCACTCTGCTACCAACCAGCCTGGTTAGTACCCCGACGGAGTTACTTGCATCACCTCTCTATGCAAGAAGCCTTTCTCTTCTTTCACCTTATTTGTTTTTCATTTTTTTGAAACTTTTCACTTTTCATTTCTTCATTTTTCATAACCATCCATAACACTTATTCATTTCAGAGGTAGAAGAGGGATCTCATCTTATTGAGAGCAGAAGAGGTTGTTCCTTTAGAGAAGTGGTTTATATATACCTCTATCGTGCTTGTTAAGGTTTTTCCCCTCACCTTACTCTACTTGAATTAGCTTTCCAGGGTTAATGCAAAAACAATCGACTAGAGTAGGTGACACTAGTTAGTGCACAAGCGTTGTGTTTTCACCAAGGTTCACTTCGAACAACACATATTTTCCATCGACGTATCATGGACTAAAGATAACAAGTTCTTCATACAGATGCAGGGCGATAGATAACCAAGTATTGATAGCTTCATAAGGCCTCTTGTACTTTACCCAGCTTGTTTCAAGAGTCGTGCACGGTCTCATGCGTAACTAACATACGAACATAACAAGAAAACAAACAACAAAACAAAGTGAAAGAAGAAGTAAATGTGAAAGCAAAGAAAGTAAGCAAACAGGCAAGCAAACAAACAAACATGTAAAGCAAGTAAGCAGACAAGCATGCAAGCAAACAAACCAAAAGCAAACACTACTCCTACTCCTAAGCTAACGGTGCATGGACCTGGTCACGTGAAGTGATACTTCCAATGCAGCCACTGGCGCATTGGTCGACCCATGTTGGTGAATGCATGGTTCGCGAAAAACACAGTTTTATGAACCAACAAACATTAAATATATAACAATGAATACAAACACACACCAAGTTTAAATGTGTCCACATAACATAAGTGAGTGCAAGTACATGACATGCAGTCCATGGACTTATCACGGTGTTGTGTGAAACTGCGTGCAGTTGTTAAGCATACACATACTCTTGACTCTGATATGCAAGCAAAAGAAAGAAACAAAGACAATTTGTGTCGTGCATGTGTGCTTGCAATGTAAGATTGCTCCAATGCATGAGTGATGGGATCGTGCAATTCGAGTGGAGGAGGCATGATCTGTGTGTGAGATTGATCTTCAATGCATATAGATGAGTGATGAGGAGCCTTAGGTGTTTCCAAAATTTCCTAGTTTGAAGTGAAACCAACCTTAGGACAACGAGGGCCTGACATAACCATCAGCTTGAGCTGAAGTTCCTCGACAGTCTAGGGGGTTTCAACTTAATTGACAGATAGATCATCATAAAAAGGTGGCTTCGAAAAATCAATTGCGATAGAATCATCATCATGATTGAATACGGGAGTAAATAGACCACGACAGCTACGATAAGAAAAATCAATGATTTCATCGACATCCTCATGATCTAATGAATCAAATAGAGGGGTGGATGAGAAGCAGACAGATTCAGCCTCTGTGTTTCCAGAAAAAGAAGATGAAAAGTGAAGTGGATTTTCAGTGAATAATTTATCCTCTCCATTGTCAAATGATGGATCGACATCTGGTGTGTCCTGCAAATGGTCAACAACAATGGGTGCATCCATGGACAGAAATACACATGCGAAATAATGGATGGAAGGTTCACCAAATATGTCAGGAAAGAACGGAAAAGGCTCAGAGAGAAGGAAGTCTTCCTTTATCGAGTGTTGACGCTCAAGCTCCTAGTAATACTCTTCATGAATGACAGCACATGTTGGTTATGCAACACCAACTCCATTGATGGCTTGATCCTCATTCACAACAAGTGTAGAGTTCAAAATGGAAGAACACAAGATAGTATCATCTGGAGGATCATCCGAGTACGAAGATGGAGGTTGAGTTACAAAATGCATATGACAACTCAATGGACTCATAACCAAATGTTCGCAAAAATTAAGCAAAGTGGTGTTGGGAGGATGTGACGGTTGAATAGATGTGTGTGTCTATTCTCCTGCATCACTTTGTAGTGGTGGAGTTGTTTGATGAAGGGACGATGAATAGTCACTTGTGACAGCAACCGTATCCATCTATGATTGCAGAGCTCCATCACTGAAGTATGTTTAGAGAGGCTTGGGCTCAAGCTTCTTCTTGGTATGGACTCATTTGTTAAGACAATACTCGAATCTATCCCAAATATATGGAAATTTCATCTGACTTTTAAGAGATTGAAACTGTAACACACGAAAATGCTGCCAAAAATTCATAGGTGATTCATGTGGGGCCTTCCGTTGTTGTAACAGTTTTTGGTCAAGAGGTTCTGGATCAAAATGATGGAAAGTAGATTCAATGAGATCACATAACTGCTCAAGTGAGTGCACGCTACCAGCAGGAAGACTGCAACACCACTGTTTTGGGGATTCGTGAAGTGTATATGCAAGAAGTAGGCTGGCCTCTTCTTCAAAACATCCAAATTCCTCATCAATCATGGAAAAGAATTCATGTAAGAAGACAGGCCAGGCCACTTCACCTTCATCATCATACGTGAATTCAGACAAGAGATCAAAAAACTCCCTCATGATGATGACAGGTTCGGCATGTGAAAAAACATCATGGAGGGGTGAGTGTGACAGAATCCATGATAGATTGTGTAAAGATTCAAAACAGGATGAGAGGACACATATTTTCATTTGGCCCTCCTTCTAGTGCCAGAAATGTTGACGGTGTTGGACCCTCCAACATGTCAAGGGATCTCTTTGATAAGAAGTCCCAACTAGACCTAAGACCGTTTGGTGTAGGAGTCCTAGCAGTGGGTCATACGGTATCACCTTTACCGTCGTTTTGCACAGAGGCAAGTAAGATGTCCCTGTTGGTAGCAAGGGTGTAACATATGTAGTAAGTCAAGGGAGGTGCATGTATAGTTCTAACACATAGAGGGTGAGGTGAATGCACCCCTTGGAAACCTGTGCAATCACAGAGTCAAGAAGGGAACACATGAGCTAAGATGTATCCCAACATGGAAGGCAAGTGAGCTAGCAATCAAAAGTGATGGTTAAACCAACAACACATTTCAGTAAGATTCATACATACATATATAGAAAATAGCTACACATGCATGCGTAAGAAAACATATACATATATCTTTTAGAGTAAACAAGATAGTTGAAATACAATACAGCATTTGCATGAAACGTGTTGGCTTTGTTATATTAAGAAGTGTAGTTCCAGTGATACAATACAACCATGACCAACCAGTAGTTCAGACAATGAAACGTTACAGTCAATATCGCCTTCTCCTCCAAAGAGACATACTAGATCTGCATAGTGGAGAAGCCAAGGCTCGTTACAATACTGTCTAAGCTTTCTCTAAGATACTCCTATTGGAAGCTTGGCTAACCAAAAGTCTATACAATGAGTTATGAGTGACTATATATAGAAAAGGGTGGGGTGGCCCTTGACATTCCCCTTTGTGACTATTCATCTATCCTCATGACTCTTCATCTACTCTATGACTGTTACATCCAACTATCGACACTTGAACTTAAACTTGACAAGACATCACATACAATCTGCACATGTACCCATGTGAGACAAAATAGGCTTGATCAAGCCATGCAAGACATAACTATGACTCAGACAACCGTGGGAAGACAAACTCTTCGACATCCTCACAATGGTCGACAGTGGTGAACTGATGCCAAGATTGGTAGTCCGCGATGGTGTCCGTGTACTTTGTTGTGACATCTTTCTGAAAATGAATTCTTGCCTCCATAGCATCTGGGTACATTGTACGGCTCCTCTGTCCAACTTGTTTGATAACATGCACATCAATGTCTTGAGTGCAGCCAGACCGGCGACATATTGACGCATGGTGTCTCCATTGATCACCAAGTCTGTGTTGGTGTTTATGCACATCAACTCATCAAAGTATGAGTCAAGCTCTAGTTGGACCTGTGCTTTTGCCTTTTCCTCGGTGAGTGTCCCAATAGATGTGATCGTGTGTGCGCACAACAACATCCATACTCCCGAATACCCGTGCAGGGGAATCCTGTAGACTAGTGATGAGATGCAAGGGATCTTCATAGTTCAGGATTTGACTTCAAATGCGTGCCTTTAGCTCTACCGCTCTAGGCTTCATCATCTTGGGCAAGTGTAACGGGGCTCTCTTGTATCTCATTGTGTAAGGACTTTGGACACCACATATCTCTACAATGGTATGATATTGTCCACTTTGGGCCTAAGCCCTCATGGATTTGCTTTTGGACTTACCCCAAAAGGCCTCAGACCAATGGAGATATTTGTCCATCCTTATATACCCATGATCCTCCCCACTTCTAGTCAATGTGGGACTTTGGTCGTATACCCAACAATCCTCCCCTCGAAAAAAGGACCATCAAGCCTCCCCTCAAACGATTATCCATCCGTCCACTCTTTACCAACCAGGATTCTCCTCTCCAATGCGTTGGAAGCACATGCCTTACATGGAACACCACCTGCCTTGAGAGCTTGCTCTATCCCAGGTCAACTCCTCTTCACCGTGTTGGGACCAGGACATGCCTTACATGGAACACCACCTGCCTTGAGAGCTTGCTCTATCCCAGGTCAACTCCTCTTCACCGTGTTGGGACCAGGACACGTCCATGAAGAATCCGGAGCACACCGCCTGTCTAATCGAGCTCATCCACGGATCCCATCGTGATATTACCGGGGCCCACCACCTTCGTTCGACATTCCTAGGATTCATCCACTTGGCTAACTTCGGGGCATGGCTCTGATACCACTTGTAAGGACTTTGGACACCACATATCTCTACAATGGTATGATATTGTCCACTTTGGGCCTAAGCCCTCATGGATTTGCTTTTGGACTTACCCCAAAAGGCCTCATATCAATGGAGATATTTGTCCATCCTTATATACCCATGATCCTCCCCACTTCTAGTCAATGTGGGACTTTGGTCGTATACCCAACACATTGTCCATGTTTGCATTTAATCAATAGCAGTATACCGTTTGATAAGATACGTTCTCTCACAGCACATTGCTGCTGCCAACTGTTGAGATGGACAACCGACTTATGCACAATACCAAACTTGGAATACAACGCCTGCATGACTGTCTTAAGGGACAATACTTCATCCAGTATTTCCTTCTTCAACTCTTCTTGGGTGGATGCTATAACTAGTTCTCCTCCCTTCCTGCTCATTTGTAACTCCTTAGCCATTTGCTCATTCTTACCTATGAAGAAGCGAACACTCGAGCTAGTGGCTTTGGCATATGCTCTGATAGCATCGGCCAATATTACTAGATGATTTTGCACATCAAACACAATCACTCATTCCTTAAATTGCACAGGAGATGTGTGATCATCCATAGTAGACACTCTGTGATATTGCACAACTCTATGATGTGACTCATCGAATGATATGTTGTGCATCTCTCCTTCCGGCTGATATCAAAGGATCTCAGCGTCTCCTTAGTTGCTTGGAACTTGATCTACTTCTGGATCTGTTCAAGCTGGTGGGTTGACCTCTTGGTGGTAAGGTATGGGGTTGATGTCTTGCTCTAACTCCTGCTGCTCCATATTTGTATCCATCTATTCAAGTTCTTTTTCAATCTCTTGAGCAATGTCTTGCCACTGTAATTGCTCACCCTGCCTACTTGGTGCTAGCTATTCAGATGAGTCGACTACCTAGATGGGTGTAGTTTCATCTATATGTACATGTCACACCTTCTTCTATACTTGTTCTTGCTATGCTTCCTTCTCTTGTCTGCGCAACTCCTGTTCCTTCTGGAGTTGCCCCTTCAACTCATGCAACTCCTCCATTCTTCATTTTTCTCTCTGCCTTTGCACATTCCTCCTATCACGATGTTGCCTCTTTGCCTCTATTGCCAAAGTTTCTTTCCACACAAGTGGGTCTTCTCTAAACTTGCAACTTTTCTCTACCTCTGCACTATCGATACTCTTCCTCTTGCCTTTGTTGTGCGCCGGTATGTTTACCTTTGTTGCTTCTACTGCTTGTGGTCTCCTGGATGCTACTTCGCTAACCATTCCACAATGATTCCAATTGGCTCATTGGGCCTGGAGAAGCTATGACAATATCTCCATGGGTCCTCCTTCACCCAATGACACACCCTGTGGACCCACTAAAACTGTACTCTCACACAATGATCCTTTACAAAACAATGTGGGTCATACGGATTGTAGCTTTGGCTATCAAATGGATATTTCTTGATCTACTCTGCTTCGACATCCACGTGCTTGAAAGTTCGTATCTTGTATAACCCGATCCATAATGAAAGAGTGGACCAAGGTGCCTTCTTTGTCTGGTGCAGTCTAGCTGACAATCCTACCGAGATGTGATGATACTTCCTACATGATGAGCTTGTCCAAGGAAAACTTCAGCAAAACATGCAAAGGCTTCTCCATTTTGTACATCCATTTGAAGGTGTTGGACGTTGATGCATACCAATCCACTATGTCGATCAGTGCCCCCATCGCTGCCTTCGACATGCAAGGTGGATCGTGCTCAAATATCATCTTGTACATGGGGGTGACAAAATGATTTGACAGTTGTGTGATAACTCCTCTGAAGCTGCATTCGGACAACATTTTACAATAAGTGTTCACATAAGTCTACATCGATGTCCATGCCCACTTCAAGCCTGGGAACTCTTGACAAGCATAGATTGCATCCAATATGTAAGTGGACATGTATATTTCTTCTCGCTGAACTTTGGGCAGCTGTCAAGCTCTTGTTACATGTTCCTTCAGCTGGTGAGCCAACATATCGGAATAGTTGCATGCTTTTCCTTCATTGGCTAGTTGGTTCAACTTGATCACCCAACTCTATGGGAAGGTATCCATGCTCTCTTGGTCGTACATGTGACATGCAAATATGACCAAGTATTGATACACCTTCCACAGTATCTTCATCTTGTAAACCTAGTTGTGTGTCATCCTAAATTTGGCCAGCTCCTTTACCCAATTCTTCAAGATATCCCTCGAGTTGGCATTGCTGTTGGGTATGCTAAAGGGTGTCTCCATGGTGATCACTGGCTTCGACATATGGTACATCTATTCATAATCCTGTGCCTTGAAGGTAGTAATCTCCATCCAGCTGACAATGCTGAATATCATCGTCTCATGATCAGTGTGCGAGACGATCCAATGTATCATGTCCGCGTATGGGAACATGGGACATCTACATGCAATCTGATACAAGCCAGACCTGTGAATGTTCACATAGACTTGGCAGTCTTCGAAGTCTTCCCCAAATATGCCTATGAATCCATCATTGACCTCTTGCCATTTCATCTTGTTGTCCTTGTCTATGATCAACTTGGTGTCTTCATAGATTGGAAAACTTGTAGACACTCTCTCAACTGCTGCTCTAGTTGCACTTCTGTCGATGTACTTTGATCCTGCTCTCTTGGAGGCCATTGATCCTGAACTGTTGAGAGGCAAATGAACACCTACTAGATTTGGAGGCATGGTGACATGTATGTCAAGAAATATGTCACCGAAAACCAAAGAAAACTTGAGGAACGACATGTAACATACCTAGGGATTGACTGGCAAGGATTTCACCATTTTTCTTGGGAGGTTAGGAGACTGGCTGCCAAAATTGTGCAAAAGGTAGTCTGGATTATCTGGAGGTTGGTTGGCTGCTAGAATTGCACAATGTGCAATCCAGAATGGCCTGTTGGTTGTTGGGATTACACAATGCGCAATTTCAGCTGGCAAGAGTTGCAGGCCCAATGACTGCATTGTGCAATTTTCTGGGCCAGCAGTCATTACCTCTCAAAATTGCACAATGAAATACTAGAGGACAATCACTGGGCAGAAATGTGCATTTTCTGGGAGGATGGCAGAGCCTTCCCTCTCAAGATTGCACAATGTTGTCTTGGTGAGGCAGAGTTCGGGCCAAGGTTTCCCAGACCCACCGATAGGCAGCTGAAAGCAAATGTGGATGTGAATGCATGGCGATACTAAGTGTAATATGGAGTGACTGATCATGCATGAAAACAATGATCGAAAGATTCAGAAAATGGAACAACATGCATGTGTGTGAAGCAAGTTGTTGGATCAGTGACCATTCATGCAAAATAGTTTCATGCATGTCACAATAGTGAAATGCTAACGAAAATTGAAATGGTGCTAGTACAAGCTAATATGCATGCAAACGAAAGCAAGCGTTCACAAAAATCGAGTAGACAACACTCACTTAAGCCAAAACACAAAAAGCGACAGAAATGCTGCAAAAGACAAGTTAAGCGAGCTTACCTGGAAATAACTGAGTTGGATGTGTCTAAGACTCTTGGATGTGCTGTGGGATATCAGAGCTCCAAGATCGATGTGAAGAAGTGAGCCCTGAAGCGTTGAATAAATAAGTTTGATGTTCATGACACGCATGCCACAAATCTAGGAAAAAGAAACACTTGGAGGAAGGTTTTTAAAATGATCTTTGCATGTAACCTCCAGCTGCTAAAAATAGATCCCTAAAATCTAGGGATGCTTTTTGTATGTTTCTTTTTGCTATTTCGGGAAAAAACATCCATTGCATGCAAGTCATTTTTTCTCGGTCTCGGGTGGAATCGGTCAACCTAATGGCACATGCAATAGCCTGCTTGCCTGAGGGAGAAATTTGCGCATTTATGGGAGGGAGATAGGTTGGCTGCCCAGAGGGATTGCGTAATTTTTGGGCTGAGCAACTGACTACTACCCATAATTGCACAATTTTTTTGCTGAGCAGCCATGCTGGGTCAGATTGTGCAGTTTTCTCTAGGAACGTTAACAAGAAGGACTGCGCAATTTCTAAGACCAGCTGGTTGCCAATTAGATTTGTGCAATTTCTGGAGGGAAGACTGGTTCCCCTCCAGAATTGTGCAACTTATTGAGGGAGCTGCCCAGCCAGCAGCTAGACCAAGTCCGGGGAACAAGCCTGTGAGGGGAATCCAACAAGCTATCATGCACAGGCTATCATGCTGCTTGAAAATCATTGAAGCTTGTGTACTTAATAGGGCAAGACATTTTGTTGAGGATGGATGGTAGCGAGGCTCCAAAATGAAGCTAAGGAAAAATGTTGGAGGGCGGTTGTAGCCACTACAACACTAAGCTAGCATGATCCCTTGTTCCTTTCATCTTCCCACTTGCACTTTCCCTATTCTTCTTAGTCTACTATGACAAAAAGTACCATTTCTTTTAGGTTGTTGTCACACAATAATGTCTCTCTTCATTATCTGATTGGCATAATTATCTCCAATAACCATCTTACACTTTCTCATCCATTGGTGGCATTGTTCTTCCTTGGTGATCCAAGGCACATGAACCCCTTCAATTTGTTCCTTTTCTAGACTTCCTTGAATAGATGTAGTAGTAATTTTTTATTCCATGATGTATTAATCACTTAATGTGTAATAAATCACATGCATAACCATATATACTTGCATGTTGCTTGTAAGATCTTATTATTCGTAGCCTTCATCAAGAATTCATTTAATGGCATGCTCATTATCTTCCCCAAATAGCTCTACATCAACACAAGGGTATTTTTCTACTTCTACTAATTTAAACTCACATCGGTTTCTTTGCCTTTCTTTTCTTCTTTTCTCATGCTACTTAGCATCCTTGGAACTTCATTGTGGTGCACTTATTTCTCATCTCTTGTGGCCTCAATATTGTTTTATTATCCCCACACACTCATAATAAAAATATGGTGTTATAAAAAACAAGGGATCCCTTCGGGTTCTCTTTTTTCTCTTCTACAACATTGACTATAGTCGCATGGGAAACTTCCAGGTCACCTTCACTTCCATTGGATATTATTACTATGCTAGCATTATAATTTTTTGGGCTCGAAATTATATTGAGAATGGGGTGGGGGGGTGAATAAATATAATGGAAATTTTTACTTATTTAAACATTCAAACATCACAAAAAATCAATCTCATAAACTAAACAAGTAATCCAACAATCTCATTCTCTTCTTGACGACAACCCTTATTCAATTCAATAATACTAAAGAAATCCTCTTGTTTGGAATTCTCCTTGTGACTACAACTTCTCCCACATTGACATCAATGGTAAAGAGATACTCCCCCTGAACTTGTGCTTCATCCTATATGTAATTCTTCTTTGGTATGCAACCTTTCTTAGTGTTTTCAACGCTTCCTCTATTTGCAACTTCTCTTAGTGACTGTAACTGTTCCTCTATCTACAACCACTTTCCCTGCTTGTTATCTCTCCTTATGTCTAAATATTCTCCCCCTTTGACATATTAGAAAATGGTTGTTTCTACTTTTGGTTGTAATCCCTTACCTTGAGATGTTATTATAAAAATAGTTACTTCCTCTGATTGGTTGATTCTGCTTTATCTGCAACTAGGCTCCTTGTGTCAAGGTTATGTCTATCTTTCATTGCATGCAACATTTCCTCTTTATTAGCCCTAATCTTGAGGCTGCTCCCCTTGTGTTTGAACTTCCTTTAAATTCTTATCTCTGGGACTACTCCCCCTAGGATTATGCTTCCTAATTAACTCATTATCAAAGCTTTAGGAAATTGAGGAAGGCTTGTTTTGGCCATTTACCACAAAAAATCCAAACTCCAAATTACAAGCTTGATTGGGACAAGAATCTTCTTCCTTATTAGTGTCCCATAGTATATGTTTGAACTTGATACCAAGGATTTCTTTGGATAATTTCTTGACTTGTTGTAATTGATTATCTAGAATTGAGTCTCTATGAGAGCTTCCTTTGCTCTAATGTTGAATAAGCATGAGGGAATCCCCCAACATAGTAAGAGAAGGCACCCGAGCTTCCCTAGCTGGAGTAATACCTTGGAGTAACCCATAGAATTCAAATTGATTATTTGTCATCTTCCCTAAGCCCTATGAATACTCTAGAACGTTTTTTCACTGAGGCCAAAAAGCACCCCTCCTCCTCCTACCACCCCTTGAATTTATTTTTGAATCCCCATTAAAACAAATAATTAAATTTGAGGAAGCTTTTCTCCATACTTGAAATTATAACACAAAGGGGCAAAGCTTCCAAGCATCTTTAGAAAGCTTCCAAATAGGCCTCGAGAATTGAGAGTGGACCAAATTAAAGGAAAATTTTGAGAGCAATGTTGTCTCCAATGGATCCAACCTATAATTTTTGCATTGTTAGAGAGCTTACGAGTCCATAATTATGAGAAAAGATGCAGAGATTTCATTGCAACTGATTGAGTAAGCACATTGGAGTCCTTACATAGTTTCTATTTGTAGCAAGTCAAACGTTCCAGCATATGTACTTAGGAAAGGCTCCCCATATTTGTTTGAATAGGGGTTTCTTTGAAAGTTTTTCTAGCATAATTCCTAGGTCAAGAACAAATGAAGGATGAAATCTAGTTAGGTCATATCAGTCTTTTAGAAATGGGAGCTGACACCAAGACCCAAATTTCTCTAATGAACAAACATTATAGAGAGAGCTGTTGAATTAACTCTTAAATTTTCCTAAATAGTTGAGATTAAGAGGGACCTTGAATGCCACACATTGTAGATTCTCAACACTGAAAATTTTCTTGTGAGATAACTACCAATAGAAAGAATTTATTTTAGGAATGTTGTTAGGGATTTGTTGTAGTGGCTACAATCAACCTCCAAAATTTTGTCCTACACCTAATTTCGAAGCATCCCTTGAAGATTTTCGTTTTATGACTTCACACACCCGAGTTCACTCTGTGAGCTCATGTGAGTCTTACCATTTTCCTTGCTTGTTCATTTCACCAAGTCTTGCATGTTGATGTCAAAGTCATGCTTGCGAGCACGTTTTGGTTACGCTCAAAGTCTTCGTTATGTGTGTGCTTGTTTTGTTCACTATGAAATCATCTATCATACTCACACACAAAGTCACATCCACTATCGCACAAGCGTCATCATAGTCAATCAATAATCAATCACAAGTGTCGCACTTGTCGCTTACATCGTCAGAAAGTCATGTTGAACATGTGTCCCTGGTTGGTTTGAGTCGTCTCGTCGCCAAGTCATGTTGGTGTGTGTTTGTAAGATCACACTTACATCTTTCACTCGTTCACACACTTACTCAATTTTGTTGAGTGCTAGCGACCAGACTTCCCTCTGATAGTCGGAACATCACCCCACCATTGACTCGATTGAATGTCACCCAAAACAGTACAGAAGCATCAAGCAAGTATTTTTAAGCTGCGTTGCGCGCAAGCAATTTAATCAACCTTCATGCTGGCCACCCGGAGAGTTGGAATTGACAACCACCCCGGGACTGACTCCCCTCAAAAATTACATGCAGGCTGCTCACCTTGCCTGATCTGCTGACTGAGGAAATTTCTCAAATAGGTCAGACAGACTCCCAGTGCCTGTCCTTGTCTCCCTCAGAAAATTGCGCAGTTTTCCAGTCAATCCTTCCGACAATCGACCAACTGCTCATCCATGAAATTAAAAAGTGTTCATGAGAACGCCCTCCATTGCCCAGTAGTCCCTCAGCTCAGAAACCACACATAGATGGTCAGTAGGCTGGCCTCCCAGCATTAGTGCAATTTCTCTCGCCAGCAGCTCCGAGCAGGAGATTGATAGTTCCCTCCAGGAATTGTGCAGTTTCCTCCAGGAATTGTGCAGTTTCCACTACCAAGCTCCCGGTAGCTGACTCCCTGTTCCCCTTGGGAATTGCACTATTTCTGATGCTAGTGACCTAGTAGCCAACTTCCAGTTCCCTCCAGGAATTGCATAGCTTTGGCTACCAGGCTCCCGATTAGTTCCTTTGAAAAACTGCACAATTTCTGCCTGCTAATCCTCCATGTAGCCCGACCTGTTCCCCCAGAAAATTGCTCAAATTTTGAGGTCAAGCCTCTGCTACCCGATCATTCCAGAAAATGCATAGATTTTGTCTACCTTGCCTTCCTATCGCCTGGACTATCCCTCCCAAAATTTGTGCAGTTTTACTTTCCAACAGAGTCAGACCTCGCTTGCGGACAGTCACTGTCGACTCAGACAACCCATCTTCATCACCCAGTGATTATTGCATAGTTTTCATTAGCAGTTCCTGAAGCCATAACCCTGCCTCACAACCTTGCTTCCTCTCCCAGTCACCTACATCCAAAATGATCATGTGTCATGGTAGACTAGGAGGTTTTTGGATTTGATGTCGTCCCGTCATGAGTGACTATAGATACATGTACACCAACAAACATGGCACGACAACAAATGGGATGAACAAAGGGAGTACATGCAAAAGGATAGGTTCACCAATGGATGAACGAATGATGCATGTGAAGAGATGTGCTCGCGAATGGATGATCATGCAAAGATGAGTTCATAGATGGATGGACAAGCAAACATGCAATATGTACTCGCTAGTGGATGAACGAACGAACATGAAACTTTTGCGAACAGATGAGCCTATCAAACCTTCCAACATACAAGCAAGGAGCAAGATGCCAAAGCAACATCAAGAAAACCAAAGACCATCAAAGACTCTGCGCACTTTGCCATGTGGAGGTGAAGCTGTGATACACCATGAAGACATCCATCACCCAACAAAACTGCAGTTTGACATTTACTCCAGTAGTAGCACAAATGTACCAACACTATCATGTCGAGTCATGTCATGAGACATGTTGTCCACATCTGGAAGTAAAAGAGACCCACTTGTTGTACAAAGAGTCATGTAAAGTAGAAAAGTCATGGAAGTCAAACAGTCATGAGGGTAGTCGAACAACCACAAGGGTCAGTTTCACCCTTGTCTATAAATACCCCCTCTTTGTACATGCAAAGGAATTTTCACCTCAACTCCTCCCACATAGCTAAGAGAGTCTGTAATCTTTTCTTTGAGGAGTAAGTAGTGGCTCCAACGCCTCTCACATGGGGTTAGTGATGTATGGTGTAGCGATGTGTCTTGGAATTTTCACTAAATTCAGAAACCTGCTAACAGGCCAACATGTTTTCACACATATATTGTAACTGTTGTAAGACTAATATTTAACACTTCTAATGCATGTTGCTTGAACCTGTTTTCTACATTTGAACATTTTCACTTGTTGTGATACATAATCTATTAATGAAAATGTGTTGTATATGTTGTTAACATTGTCTCACCCGTGTAGACTACTCTCATGGACATCAAACAAACCTTTCACATAAAACTTCTTGTAAACAACTGTTGCACTTGTGTGAACTAATCTATTGAGTGTTATACGTGTTATCTTCCCTTATGTGTTGTGACTGCAGCATCTGTGTGGACTGCTCCATCGAAAGCTGTGCATGTCTTGTTGTGTTGTGTGTTCCTAACAGAGTTGGGACTTCTCCCAACTGACTTGGGGCTCACTCTCACCCTCTCTCCCTCTACAGTGAAAGAACCATTTACACAAGTAACACTTACACTCACTAGGCACCCCAACCTCACTTCTCGAAGACAAAGCAGACCACTCTCCTATGTTGACAAGCAAGAGTTGAGGCAAATCCTTAAGATAATGGCAACCGGTCCATCATATCAGATTGGAATCCTGCACCAAATGGTGTGAGGTCTATTTGGGACTTCATACTAGGGTGATCCCCTGAATGTTGGAGGGTCCAAGACCGTCAACCTTTCTGGCGTTAAAAGGAGGGCAACCAATTGTATATGGCTAAACATCCTCTCACACTCATTCATCAACCATCTGGTCAATGCAGTAACTCACACTCCCTCTCACCTACACATGACTCTGCAGTTGGTTACTCCTCATTGCCTAGGATTGAACTCTATATCATCAAATTCACTCTGTCCGTCACATCACTCACTAGTTTGCGAAAGCAGTCGGACTGATCCAAAGCATACAAGATATTCCATACGCATCAAGGAAGCCAAAAGCCACTTCTACAGGGGTTGTTGTATCATCAATGGAAGAAGCAGTCATTGCCACACTCGAATATCTGGCAGAAGCTATTGAAGATGGAGAGGAACCTCTGGTCTTCTGACAAGGTGAACAAGACACTCTTGTGATATTGAGATCAGACCTTGTTACAAGAGGTGGAGAGGAGGGCAACGAAGGAGGCAGAGGCAGAGACAAACCAATGGAATTAGAGCCAGAATCATCTGGTTCTGAAAGAGATGAGGAGGATGAATAAGAAGAAGAGATGATTGACCCAAATCTAGAATTGATAAATGAGGGACCATTGGCTCTCCTACCTGTTTTACACAAGATGTCGAAGAGAATGAACATCAAGTTCGACCTTGACAACATGGTGGATGTAGAATACCATTTGGATAACTTCTACCTACAGCTGTAGACCCTTGAGGTATGACATGATGATGTAGCTTGTAGATTTTTCCCATGTACCTTGGACAGTCCCGTAGCTGCATGGTATCACAACCTTCCACCAAACTCCATACAGAATTGGGGTGCATTCAAACACATGTTCCTTGAAATTTTTGTTGATGACAAGACCTCAACTATCTTACTAAAAGAATTGGGAAGCCTGAGGATGGAGGGGAAATAAAAGGTAAAAGACTTCAACCATAGTTTTACACACATATTGAAAAAATTTGCATCAGACACCAAACCTCATGACTCCATCATTGTTGATTACTACACGTCTGCACTGCCGACCAACATTGTGTAGTTCGTCAAGCGAGCTACGAAACCAAAACTTTTGGAAAAGTGCGAATAGGCTATTGCTATAGAGAAATACCTGCACATGATTGGAGTTATCAAGGATGATGAACAAGAAAAATACTCCAAAGATGAGAGCAGGAAGTCCCAAGCAACGACGAGAAAGGGTAGAGATAAGGAAGCAAATGATATTGAAACCCTTAGTCGCCTGGCCAAGAAATTGACAACAGAAGTGTCCGAGCTTAAACAGTGGAAAACAGACACATTTGCAAGCAACCATCTGCCTAGACAGAGACATGGAAGCATCTCTTCAGGCAGCAACTAGTTCGCTCAAAAAACTATGTAGGAGCAGCTAGATGAAAGAGATAATGATGAAGGTATTTCACCTCATGAAGCCTCAAGTTCTAGGCATCTAGTGAGCGCATATCAGTGCTCGCAAGCGATGTTTAAGACAAACATCGAGCAGCAACCCCAAAAGAAAAATGAACATTACAATCTTAGGAGTAAACGGACTCCCCCTACACTTGGGGAAATGCAAGAAAAGGTAAGACTGCTAATGAGGAAGGTTGACCCATCGACCACCCCAAAGCAGAAAACAAAAAACAAGTCTGCGAATATAGCGGTGAACAAGAGTACATTCATGAGCAACAAGCTGCAAACACTCCACCGGACAACCTGAACATCTATTCTACCTCGGACACCTCAGTGATTCTACCACCTCTGGAATACAACATTGTAGATGACATGAAGAAAACTCGAGTAAACATAAATTTGTTCGAGTTAGCTAAGATCCAAAGTCAGCGAGACATCCTGCTGCATGCATTGGGATAAACAACAATTGACAATGCAACCTCTACCAGCAAGGGAGCAAGCACACCTCCTGGCTCACTTTCCACCATGCTCAACACACTCCAGATGGAAGAAGAAAACTTAGGCTACCCTCCATTCCAACTACCATTTGAAATTTTTAACGACAATGTTCACAACTACTTGGTTGATTCTGGCACGACAACCAATGTCATGCCACTCTCCATTGTGCAAAGGATCAATGCACAATGGAGCGAGACATCCGCGCGGAAGATCCAACTTGATTGAACATAGGTACCAGCCATTGGTAAACTACGAGATGTGGTCATCCGACTATCTCATGACAGTCGAGTCCACCAATGCATCATCATAGTTGTTGTGGAAATCTTAGAAGCATACAGTCTACTACTTAGTAGAGACTGGTCCAGCAAGATGGATGGATATTTTGCTACAGATTGGTCACACATGTGGCTTTTGTACAAGGGAAAATGAAACAAAATCCAAGTGGTATCTCAGAGGTATATGAAGCACAATGTCACTCCCCTTAATGATGAGAATGAACCATTGGCCTTCACAGAACTCATGTTTAGCAACTGCCTCTTGGAAATAACGTTGGGGTGTTATCTTGCATGGCCAGCTCCAACCCCACTAGACACGTAATTGGGACTCCTTCCTTGCCCAACTGATGGTAATGAAACATGTACAATGCATTGTATCAATAGTAGCAGTAGCAACAGTGGCAACAACAATACTAGCATGCCAAACGGTCTGTGTACAGACAAGTCATGGGCCATGCATTTTGACGAATCAAAGACACATGATGGCTCAAGGACCAGGTGTATCTCAGTCGCCCAAAATAATAGAAAATGCATGATTTTAAGCTGCTTGAAGTTCGAGTGAAAAAAAAATGCTGATGAGTATGAAGCAATCGTGTTGAGCTTATAAAGGACCATCAACCTCAATGCGGTCGCACTCAAAGTGATACTACGCCCTGTGAATAGTGTTGATGCTTTCAAGGGCATAACAATTGATGAAGGTAATCACGAGCAACCCCTGAAAACTGCAGCCAAGGGAAAGAAAGGCAACCCCACCCCCAAGGGTGTGATTTCCCTCAACAAGCTCAATGATTTGCATAACTTCTTTCGAGGGCCAAGAAATAGCAAAACCCACAAGTCCACCACTATGAACGAACAGAGCAACTTGGGAACCAATCATCATCCGAAGATAGCCAGTCTTAGTACAAACGACACACCACGGTAGCGGTAAGTCTTTGATTGCTTGATCAAATAGTACCAGGATGTGTCTACATGGATAGATGATGACCTGAGTACACACTATACATGAGCAATCCAACATAGGATTCCAGGTAAAGGAGGAGTCAAGCCATTGCAGCAAAGGCCAGGTAAAACACATATGTCATTTGAACTCCTTATATTTTGGATGATTGGATTACTTGCAAATTTCGTCATCATACCTGGGTTTCTAATTTAAATCCCACATGTAATAAATCCGAGGAAATCCGCTTATGCATTGATTCCAGGAACTTGAACTGCTTCCAGAATAAAAAAAACTACCTCATGCCATCATCTGAGCCTATTGATCTGAAATGATCATTCATTAAAACTGATGCAGAATTGATTAGCCATTATTGAATTGAATGTTAGCTGAAAACTATGGAAATTGAGGAAAACTGCTTGAGAAGATGACTTTACGAAAACTGATTAAATACAAGATAGATGCATAATAGAAATGAAAACAACAAAAACACAACAATAGCAGACATCAAGTTTGATTACGAAGTTCGTCCCTGATAGACTACATCTCAAGGTCCGCTTTCAAGATGGGCGACTACTTTATTAGGATTGAAATAGGATAAGTTTATTACACAGAGAAAATACCATACTTAATGTTCATACAGTCACTTCTAATCACTATCAATAGATATCCCTCTGAACTAGCTTTCCAATGCCTATCACAGTTCCCAATTCTAACTCCAGATGCTCCTGTTACATTGGAAACAAAACTACCTATAACCTCTAAGAACTGCAAACAAAAACTAAAACCATCCTCCTTGATCAATGAAGAAAAACCGCCTCTTATAGGTCTGTCGGTACATCAAAACATCCTTGGTTGAATTCGAGATGGATTTGGCTGCTTCTAGATGAGTTTAGGAACTCGGTCTCGTTGTTTAGTGCCACATTAGGTTAATGTCATGGTCATTGAATTAATTCCAACCATAAACTATTTTAAAAACCCAAATTAAACATTATATTAAACTCCACAATCGCTGGCGGTTAGGTTAACCGGGCGGAGGTTGAACTGTCGCATGTGAGCGTCGGGCGGTCGACTACATGCCTACCACCTGGTGGTCTTCCCCGACCGTTCTGGAGACGACTTCGTTAACCGCCCGCATGTGACAATTGTCAGCTCTTCCCCACAGCAGTTACCTCCATGGTTGACGGTTATATACTCAACGTTCACATTACCTGTTTTGGTTTGAGACCGTGCACAGTGAACTCTCCGGCGGTGAACTCCCAACACTGGTCACATGTCCTCCGCTATGGTGAAAACTCGACGGTTCTTGTCTGCTAACCCGATGGTTTATACACATTGATCACATGCTAACCTTTCTTCGACGCGGTTCGGCTTCCTGCGCAATCAGAGGTCTATACATTGTATATTGTGTTGTTTTATAATGTTAAAACAAGGCCAAAAGTGGGTTTTAAACCTTGTATTTGAATTCATAGTGTTAGTGTTAGGTTTTGTGTCATAGTTTTCTTAGAACTAGACTTGATGCATAGTATTAATGTGGTAGGTTAGGCTTAGATTTTAACATAGGTTTTGAATCATAGTTAAAATACAATAGCTCATGTCCTTTTTTTAAATAAACCACATCAACCCCTTTTATCACATTGTGACATTTTCACCATGAGACCTTATCGACGAAAACAACCCTTAGAGAACTGAAACACTGGCGAAATTGATGAGACTAACGACAACTTGACTTCTCTGGATATGTTGGACTGACAGATCCTCCTAGATCACCTATGTTTCACATAGTACTTGAAGCAGTGGTGTTGTCCTCACCTAAAGATCTTTTGGAATACCACCAGGTTTCGGTAACAGAGCCCGGTGGACTTACACTGGTCCACGAGAAGCTTGGACCACACATGTATCATTTGCAATCACTTTATGGGAGGATTGAAAACCTTCCTGTCAGTGGCCAAGGTCTTAAGAATTAATTTTAGTAGGCCAGGTCGCGCCCATGCCATGTACATAGTCTGCTTGTTGCTTGTTGTTTGCATCTTCTTTGTTTTTCTTACTACCTTTGTTTTTACTTTGTCTGTTCTGCTTACTATTTTTGTTCACGTTTGTTTTGTTTTTTGATATATTACTAATTTTGTTTCCAGAAATAAGTGCTTCCAACAACTACGTTCTGGCTTTTGAATAGAGTATGTGGTTGAAACTTGAAGAGAGTTGTGACACAACAACACTTGGCCAATCTCGTGTCTATCTTCTATGTTCTTGGTTATAACCTTCGGCTGATGAAGTCTTGACAGAGAATACAAACCATCTGCAAGAAAAATTTTGGTCTGACCATGAACTTGTGTCCACACTAGGAATCCCCATGCCTATACTCAGCCTTCTGCTATATGTGTTCAAGATCATCCAACTAGTAGAAAGGGAGAAGGAGAAAATCTAAATGAGCAAACCTATGTCAGAGGTCTTACATTCTTCTTTGAAGGAACAACCTTCTCGGCTCTCAATAAGTCAGGATCCCTCTTCCACCCCAAAAATAAGTAAGTGTCCATGCACAGTCCTCTTCAAAAATACAAAGGGGAAAGAAGAGAAAGGCTTCTTGTGTAGAGAGGTGAAGCATGCAATTCCACTAGGGTACTGACCAGGCTCGCTTGTACTGGAGCAATGTGTGTTCTTGCGTGACTCCGCTGGGGTACTGTCTAGGCCCGCTGGTAGTAGAGAAACACCAAAAATGAAAACTTATACTCTGAAAACCTTCAACTCGCAAGCTAAACTACCCTTCCCAGATTCAGAACACTTTGATTAAGCTGAAATTTTGATTGTGTTTGATTGAGTTAGCAAAAGGTGAACCATGTATGTCCATGGTTTGAGTAGGGAAGTCGAAGTAACCTGCACAATGATTCAATACTCCTCGAAAGACCAAGGCCCTGTGCTAGCAATGAACCAAAACAGAGAAGCTAGAGTTCTACCAATGTGTTGCCAAGTGTTGTAGCGGCTGAAACCACCCTCCAAATTTTGGCTTGCACCCAATTTTGGAGCCTCGCTTGAAGAGTTTCACTTGATGACTACACACACCCAGGTTCACTCAGTGAGCTCGTGTAAGTCTTAGCAGTTGCCTTCCTTGTTCATTTCACCAAGTCTTGCATGTTGATGTCAAAGTCATGCTTGCGACCATGTTATGGTTACGCTCAAAGTCTTCACTTCGTGCGTGCTTGTTGTGTTCGCTATGAAAGCATATGTCGTACTCACACACAGAGTCACATCCACGGTCACACAAGCATTGTCAAAATTAATCAACAATCAATCACGAGTGTCCCACTTGTCGCTTGCACCATCAGTCAGTCATGTTGAACATGTGTGCCTGGTTGGTTTGAGTCGTCTCATTGTCAAGTCATGTTGGTGTGTGTTTGTAAGATCACACTTACATCTTTCACTCGTTCACACACTTAGTCAATTTTTTTGAGTTCTGATGACCAGACTTCCCTCTGACAACTAGACTATGACCCTACCATCGACTCGATCGAATGTCACCCAGAAAAGCATAGAAGCACCAAGCAAGTCTTTTCGATTTGCGCTACCTGCAAGAAATTTGATCTACCTTCAAGCTGGCCACCTGGAGAGTTGGACCTGATAGCCACCCTGGGACTAACTCCCCTCAAAATTTGTACAGAGGCTACTAACCTTGCTCGCTCTGCTGACTGAGGAAATTGCATAGACAGGCCGGACAAACTCCCACTGCCCATCCCTGTCTCCCTCGGGAAATTGTGCAGTTTTCCTAGTCAGTCCTTCTGACATTCGACCAATTACTCATCTAGGAAATTGCACAATTTTCATGAGAAGGCCCTCTGCTACCTAGTAGTCCGCTCAACTCAAAAACCTCATAGAGATGGTCAGTAGGCCGACCTCCCAACATCAGTGCAATTTCTCTCACCAGTAGCTCCCAACAATAGACTGACAGTTCCCTACATGAATTATGTAGTTTCTATTGCCAAGTTCCCAACAACTAACTGCCTATTCCCCTTGGGAATCGCACAATTTCTACTGCCAGTGACCCAATAGTTAGCTTCCAGTTCCCTCTAGGAATTGTGTAGTTTTGGCTACCAAGCTCTCGTTCAGTTCCTCCAAAAAACTGTGCAATTTCCACCTACTGATCCTCCATGCAGCCCCGCCTGTTCCCCCAGAAAATTGCGCAAATTTTGAGGTCAAGCCTCTGTTGCCCATTCATTCCGAAAAATGCGCAGATTCTGTCTGTCTTGCCTTCCTACAGCCTAGACTATCCCTCCCAAAATTTTCATAGTTTTCCCTTCCAGCCGAACTAGACCTCGCGGACAGTCACTGTTGACTCAAATTGCTCATCTTCATCACCCAATGACTATTGCGCAGTTTTCATCAACAGCACCGAGAACCATCATCCTGCCTCACAACCTTTGCTGCCTCTCCTGGTCACCTGCATCCAAAATGATCATGTGTCGTGGTAGACTGGGATGTTTTTGGATTTGATGTCATCCCATCATGAGTGACTGCAAGTATAGGTACACCAACAAACATGACGCGACGTCGAATGGGATGAACGAATGGAGCACATGCAAAAGACAGGTTCACCAATGGATGAACGAACGATGCATGCAAAGAGATGTGCTTGCGAATGGATGATCATGCAAAGATGAGTTCATGGGCGGACGGATGAGAAAACATGCAATATGCGCTTGCTAACGGACAAATGGATGAACATGCACCTTTCACAAACAGATGATCCTATCAAGCCTTCCAACATACAAGCAAGAAGAAATGTGCCAAAGAAACATCAAGTGAACCAACGACCATCGAAGACTCTGTGGACTTTTCTATGCAGAGGTGAAGCTGTGAAACATCATGAAGACATCCATCACCCAATAGCACTACAACTCGACTTGCACTCCAGCAACATCACGAATGTACCAGCACTGTCATGCCAAGCCGTGTCATGAGACACGTTGTCCACATCTCTACTGTGGGCCATGTTATCAATCAATGTAATGTAAGTCGAAGTCCAAGAGACCCACTTGTTGTACAAAGAGTCATGTAAAGTAGAAAAGTCATGGAAGTCAAACAATCATGAGGGTAGTTGAACAACCACAAGGGTTAGTTTCACCCTTGGCTATAAATACCCCCTCATTTGTACATGCAAAGGACTTTTCACCTCAGCCCCTCCCACATAGCCAAGAAAGTCTATAATATTTTCTTTGAGGAGTAAGTAGTGGCTCCAACGCCCCTCACATGGGGTTAGTGATGTATGGTGTAATGATGTGTGTGGGAACTTTCACTTAATTCAGAAACTTACTAACATGACAACACGTTTTCACACATGTATTGTAAATGTTGTAAGACTAATCTTTAACACTTGTGATGCATGCTGCTTGAACCTGTGTTTTACTTTGAACTATTTCACTTGTTGTAATACATAATCTATTAATGAAAATGTGTTGTATATGCTGTTAATGTCTCACCCGTGTAGACTACTCTCCTAGACATTAGACAAACCTTTCACATAAAATTTATTGTAAACAACCGTTGCACTCGTGTGGACTAATCCGTTGAGTGTTATACGTGTTATCTTCCCTAATGTGTTGTGACTGCCGCATTTGTGTGGACTGCTCCTTCGGAAGCTATGCACATCCTGTTGTGTTGTGTGTTCCTAGCAGAGTTGGGACTTCTCCCAACCGACTTAGGGCTCACTCTCACCCTCTCTCCCTCTACAGTGAAAGAACCATTGACACAAGTAACACTTACACTCACCAGGCACGTGCACCTTACTTCTCAAAGACAAAGCAGACCACTCTCCTATGCTGACAAGAAAGAGTTGAGGCAAATCCTTAAGATAATGGCAACAGGGCCATCATACCGGATGGGACTCCCACACCAAACAGTGTGAGGTCGAGTTGGGACTTCATACCAAGGTGATCCCCTGAATGTTGGCAGTCCAGCACTATCAACGAAATCAAAACTTTGGACCAATGGAGTGATTTAGGTGGAATTCCCTAAGGGAAAAGGAGGGAGGAATATCCTTCATGAACTATGTAAATCATGGATGTCTGATGATGGTCATCTTCAACTTTTTGATTCCACATATAGTAAGATGACTGTGCAACTTTGGAAAAAGATGACGCAAAGGCAAAGGGATGAAGTCGAGGCTCCATTATTCCCAATTTCTTGTCTCGTCCCAACATGAAATATCAACTGAGGTTATCATGTTGTAAGCTATAAACCCTTCTTGGAGGGCCCATGTTCTTTCTTTCTTTTAAGGGCCAACTTATTCATGATTTTATCAATCGAAATGTTAATTCTTTCGCCACATGGCTTCCAAAAAATTTGAAAACTAATAAGAAAAGCAAAGGACACAAAAAGATTCCAAATTAATGAGGATATGCATTGAATTTAGATGGAACTCAAGTAACAAGAGAAATTTAAGCGATATTTTGAGTGAGTTACATCCTTCCACCATCCTCTTTAGAGGATATAAGTCTTCGCACCAATCCCCCTCCCCCACCCATAGCTTTATTCACAAGCAACATATCTCGTATACCATGGCCTCCACACGCTTTATGCAAGTAAATTGTGGCTCATTTAACCAAATGAAATTTCTTTATGTTGGATTTTCCCTCTTCCCAAAGGAGTTTACAAAATTATTTCGCCATGCTTAGAGAAAACTTTGAGGAACAAGAAGCACAAAAAATTGGTAGAGGGGAAGAAATGAAAGAATTACCCTTATCAAGACCAACTCGCCTACCAAATTGAGCTAGTGAGCACCCCAATGTGAAAAAAATTCTTTGAACTTGCTGAGAACCTCCAACTAGGCCTAGGAGGAGTGGTATTTTAAACAAATAGGAATGCCAAGATACTTAAATCCCTTCCAAAAATCCACCAAGTGAAATCCTATGATCCTCCTAATTTGATTTTTCTTCCTCAAGCTTATATTCCAAGAATAGATATGAGATTTTTAAGCATTAATTACTCCCAAATACCTCTAAGAAAAAATCAAGAACATATTGAAATCTCATAAAAATAATGGATGAAGCAGCCCCACAAGCAGAGCATTGTCCACAAATCGTGAGTGGTTAATATTCTTAATACTTCTTGAAAATTGAATGCCAAGAAGGCTACCAATCAACCTTTGAAAGTTAAAGTGCCTATTGAGAAAGTCAGCAATAATGATGTATAGGAAGCGGGAGACTCGATATCCTTGGCATATACCTCTTGAAGCTTTAAAAAAATCTTAAAGAGAACCCATTTACATGGGGGTGAAATCGATAGCACTGTAATGCAAAGAGAAAATCTAAATTTAAAAATATATAATGAAATTTTATAAATCTAAATTTCTTGAAAACATTGTATGTAGGGAAAACATAAATGTTTTTCAATGCGGTGAAAAACGTGCTAAAGTGAAAGAAACATTGTAGACACAATCGAACAATAAAATTAGCTTAGAAATGGATGGAAATAACAGAACCCAAAAATATTTTGACGTATATTGATTTTTAAGTTCGTTTTGCGACTCTAATCAAATGCACACACAATAGGCCTAGAGAAGCCTAAAGATCAGTGTTTTAAATGGTTAAAAGAGGAAAATAGTTTAGGATTCCAATTAACTTGTTCTTCTTCTTGTAAAATAAAATATTTTACTAAATAATATTGGAACTGTTTTTAATTTGAATTTTTGAAATTTCAGTGCTGAAATTTGGTGGAAACATTTGTGGTGAAATTTTGATTTGTGTTATTTAAACGTTTTTTTATTGTATATATAGATTCAAGACCTTAAAAATCTTTAGGACACTCTATTGTGCGGGAATTACCTATCAAACTGGTGAATTCAATAAATTTTGTACCAAAATTTAAAAAATTAGACAAAAAAACCTATAAAAAAGCTTCCATGAAATGCATAAAAATAACTTAAATAATATTTTTTTGTTCTTTAAATAAAATCATAAATAATTAAATATTAAACCATACAATATTATAATCATTAATATTGAGAAAAATATTAATTATTAAGTCAATTTTATAAGTATCAAGCCATAAATTATTATAATAATTAATATTGAAATCAATATTAAACAATGCGTCATTATAATCATTAATATTAAGAAGAATATTAATTATTAAGTCAATTGTATGAGTATCAAGCGATAAATTATTATAGTAATTAATATTGAAACAATATGAATTATTAAATTAATTTTGTGTAAAACATATTATTATTGTCCCATTACATAACTATTAATACATATTAAAAAATACACTTAAAAATACTTTAAATTAAATATCACGCTGACGTTGTATATGAGTCAAGCTTGCTACTTCACAAAAAGTTAATTAAGTTTATGAAGGGTAAGTCCATCCAGAATCGACAGCTAAATTGAATCGACAGGGTAATACAAATTCAAGAAAAGCTCCTGAAGTTCGACGAGATTCCCCAGATTCCAATAAACAATTCGTTGAAGCCTGTCAACATTTTCTTACCTAAACTGAACCTGGTTATAATATATTTTACGATCTTCCCGAAAGTATTACAGAATTACAGTCAATGCAAGGTGTATCCAGGTTTTCCAGGTTTTGAGGCAATGGAAGGTCCTAGTACACCTCTGCTTAATTATAAAGACTAATTTTATGCAAGAAATAGCGAACAGAAAGATTTGTAATCCTTCAGAATAAGGATTTTTGGATTTTCCACAATGAAGCTTAAGATGAATTTCTCGTTCTTATTAGCATTTATTGTGATTATCTACTGGCATTCATGGAGGCGCAGTTATGCTGCGGAAGTTTGTCACAGCGCTATTTACAGTTTTGGAGATTCTTTGGCTGACACGGGGAACTGGTTAGCTTCAAATCCCGCTGCCGCTGGAACCATCGCTAGATCGCCTTATGGTGAAACTTATTTTAATAGAGCAACAGGCCGGTTTTCGGACGGTCGATTAGTTGTGGATTATATCGGTATGTTGGAAGCTTCTTATGAATAAAGAGTTTTTTTGATGTTTTTAAAGTAATAGGCTAATTACTTTCGGTATTTGACAGCTCAAGCTTCAGGTCTGCCTTTCGTGGCTCCTTATCTGAGTAACACTAGTAATTTTGAAGTGGCTGGAAGCACGGTTAACACTAGCGGTGTTAACTTCGCAGTGGCTGGAGCCACGGCCTTGGAACCTGGTTTCTTCGTAGCAAAGTCAATCTCGCCGCCTATGACTTCATTTTCGCTGGACACGCAGATCCAGTGGTTTTTGGAGTTCAGGAAAAATGTTTGTTCCAAATCTCCAGGTTCTTGATCTTGATCTTTATAAGATGATTTAGCTAAATTTCACTCATTCTGTGAATTTATTAGAGTATAGGAAAAATGTTTGTTCCAAACCTCCAGGTTCTTGATCTTGATCTTTATAAGATGATTTAGCTAAATTTCACTCATTCTGTGAATGTATTAGAGTATAGGAAAAATGCTTGTTCCAAATCTCCAGGTTCTTTATCTTGGTCTTTATAAGATGATCTAGCTAAATTTCACTCATTCTATGAATTTATTAACCTCTAACTGTAAAGGATTCGAACTCGTGACTACTTTTGTCAAAATA
Organism: Pinus taeda; assembly: GCA_000404065.3. Classification (NCBI taxonomy): domain Eukaryota; kingdom Viridiplantae; phylum Streptophyta; class Pinopsida; order Pinales; family Pinaceae; genus Pinus; species Pinus taeda. The sequence goes on along the minus strand of APFE030439743.1, from coordinate 178,899 downwards.
TGTAGACTGTGAGAAGCATTTTGCAAATGCATTGTTTATGGTGGGAGAGATCGGCGGAAACGACTACAATGATCCATTTATGCAGGGACGGCCGATGGACGAAGTGGAAACCTTTGTCCCTTTGGTCGTCAATAAGACCGTAAAAGCAATGCAGGCGAGTCTCATTGATTTCATTCCATTTCACAGGAGCTAAGCTAAGCAAAATCCGTTCAATTAAAGCAAAAGTGTATTTCGTTGTTTTTTCGTTTCACTGCAGGCTTTGATCACAGCAGGTGGCGCAAGGAAGATTTTAGCTCAGAACAACTTCCCGATTGGCTGTTCTGCCTTATATTTAAGAAAATATGCTACTGGACCTGGAATAGAACCGCTGGACGCAATGGGATGCATGCCAAGGTTTAATGCTTTCTCTAGGAGGGGCAATGATCTTCTTCAAGGCGGAGTGGCAAAATTGCAAGTTCAATATCCGGATGTTAAATTTGTGTTTGCAGATAATTACAATGCTGTTCTCAAAATTTTACAGTCTCCACATCTATATGGTATGTAAATGAAAGAGGAAACTGGCAGTATTTTTGACAGTTTTTTTATTTTCCTTTGATCTTTACCGAAAAGTTAGATATACTCTTAAACATTTGAGAGAAATTTTGATTTTCCTGTTCAGCATTGGGGGCAAAGGTTTTAGACGCATGCTGTGGAGCAGGTGGGCCGTATAATTACAATCCTCAAGTCCCTTGTGGCGTAGGATCAGCAGTTCCCTGTGCAAATCCTGCACAATATTTCAACTGGGATGGAGTTCATTTGACAGATGCCGCTTATGGAGAAATCGCCACTTTATTTTTGGACGGCACCTTCACAACGCCTGCTCTTCGCACTCTATGCAGCGCTTGATACATTGTCAGAATATGTAATAAAATAGAGAAACTATCCAAAATAGATTGCGGACATTTTACTTGCGATGAGGTATCCGCCAATCGATTGTAAGATTAAGGAGAGTGATAAAATTGATTTTCTTTATTTTTAATTTCAAGGATGGCATGTCTCGACTTGTGATATATTTATTTTGATGTGGTTTTAATAAGGCGTGTGCATTGATATTAATAATATTTATACGATTGTCCATTATCACTTTTTTTCTTCAAATTTGGATCGATACGATAATTGTGGGCCATCTACAATTGGTTTACAGTTACTCGAGTATGAGAGCATAATGCTATATTTAAAATACTAAAATAATATTTTAGCTAATAAATTAAAAATTAATTTTTATTTTAATTTTATATTAATTTTGTATAGTGATAATAATAATGATGATTAACTTTCACTAAGATCAATGTGGTTTATTGGACTGCACGAAAAGAAAAAGAAAAAATTAAGTGTGATTCTTCAAAATCTTGTTTCTGTGATAAAAAGAAGAGGAAGAAGCACTCCAAGATTGCTAGTCTTGGGAGTAGACCACTGTCCAGGCAGTGTAAAAGGAAGTATTTTTCATCTTCCACCTTCTTAGTATCGGAAATCTAAGATTGCTATAGTGACTGAAAGTGTGGCAGATGTTAGTGAATTGAGAGCGGACATGAGTAAGAGTCAGCAACGAAAAAGGAAGTGTTTTTCATCTTCCACCTTCTTAGTATCGCAAATCTGACAGATTCTATTATCCCAGGGAGTCTTGGGAGTAGACCACTGTCCACGTAGTGTAAAAGGAAGTATTTTTTATCTTCCACCTTCTTAGTATTGTAAATCGATAGATTCTATCATCCCATGGAGTCTTGGGAGTAGACCACCATCCAGTTTCACTTCAAAGCTCATCAGTTAATATGAAGTTAACAGATAACATAAAAAATAATATTATTGATATTACATTATGTGTAATTAATTCTATATTAAGTTCACATGTAATATTGGAAACAAAAATATATTAATCACAATTTTTTTTTAATAATAACCATAAAAAATATTTCAATATTCACATTGAATAACATAATTTTATATCAATTTTATATAAAGAAAAATAAAGTAATTTAAATTGACTTTTTTGCTTAATATCAAGTTGACATATAACATCTAAAAAATATCAATAAAAAAAATTAATATAGATTATTAATAAAATATTTCAACATGCATGCGCTGCAAAAAAAATTAACATCTAATATATTTATATAAAAAGTGACAAAGAATTCTTATATTATTTATAGATACTCTCTAATTCTATATGTGTGTGTGTGGAAAGAGAGATTAGAAAATATTAATGTATATATTTGTGAGAGAGATTATATCCTAGGCATATATGTTTTGTATTTATGAATATGAGGAAAGAGAATGTGAATCATAACTAAGATACTTGAATGTTAACTATAAAAAATTAACAAAAAAAAATTACTTATAGTTAAAACATTTTATTATTGTGTTGCTCAAAACTAGCATAGATGCATCTTAATTTAGGATCTACCAAGAGTTGAGAGGAATCAAATCTCTAGAGGTGTAAACCTTTCCTCCTGTTTTGCACTCGGAAATGTAAGACACACAAACTGGAAACCAAATAAAATGTATATTAATTGATCTCAAACAATGATGTACAATGTGTACATATTAATACATACAAGAAATAGTTGAATTAGTTCTAGGGTCTTCTTGGGGTCCAATAACTACCCAAACTAACCCAATCTTTAATCACGAAGATTAGTTGTCTAACATTCCCCCTGAATTTGAATGGATGTACCAAAGTCCAAGAATGAGAGCTCAAAATGAAAAAAAATGCATCTCACCCAAGAGTTGAATGTCTCTCAAAAATGGTTTTTTTAGGATGACCACAAACCAATATAGGAGAACTCAAAGTCTCAACCAACACCAACTCTAGAATCTTCATAGCCATTCTCAGAACAACAAAAAATGTGGTTTTAAAGTGACCGCAAACTCTAGAACTATCATAGCAGTTCCTCGAGCAATTCCAAATATGGAAGTGCTCAATCAACTCAACTCTGACTCAAGCTTGCCTGACATCTCGAACTTGAACCTGTAGTAGACCATTAACAATTCCCCCATTGTCGAATGTAGGGTGAGAAATATTTTTCATCACTGCAAGGCTGTTCATCACTCTCGAACATATTCTTCGGTATGACCTGTAAATCTTATTGGGTGTTTTTATCTAATCCCAAGAAGCAATCCATCTCAAATTTAGCTTCTCTCTTGCAGTAGTCTTATTTTGGGAACATCTATTTTATGTTGATTTCGCTTTCATCAAAACATTGATCTTTCACATGTCAAACTCTATTACATTGTTGGCATCTATCAACTTGTTCTGGAACAACACCATCCAGAAATCCAACGCTTCAGAATTGTATAGGTATAGTAAAATTTGAAATGTGAAAAGATACATGCAGAATATCCTTATTTGAAACCCAAACCAATTCTATGTTTATTGTGTGTCATCTCTTCCCATGGTCTTATAAAATTTTTGGTAACGATAGGCTTCACATCTGTATGCAAATAACTCTTGCATACACTTGGTTGAACATGGCTTTCCGTTGCACCCAAATTTTCTCTTGAAATCACTTCATTACTCGGATCATTATCTAACTGATGATGAGGCTCAAACAAAATGTTGTTCTGAGCAAGAACAGGTTTAGAATTCTTCTTTTGTAATTCATGTAGTTCATCTCACTAAAACTAGGATTCTAGCTCCAAGAATTCAATTTTTCTTTTAGCATTTTGCAAACATGTTTGGATGTCAAAGAGTGTGTGCTTTTTGACTTGGACATTGTTATGAATAGTAGACGACATTAAACTGTTCAATAACTGTAACACATCATCGAGTTTGGTCATTTTCTCCAACAATCAACTTTGAAAAAAGAGGTGTCTGCTCCCACCGAAAATGCACCCTTTTACAACATAATTCGATAAGTAACAATGGTCGGTATAATAAGAGATGAAAGGCAAACCTTCAAGTCCACAAAACCAGTAATACAATAAGGAAATGCCACTTCCGTATTCCTCCTAAAAACACTTCTCAAATGATTTCTATCAACTCGTTGGCATCTATCAACTTGTTCTGGAACAACAAAATCCATAAATCTAGCACTTCAGAATTGTATATGTTTAGCAAAATCTAAAATGTGTAATGTGAAAAGATACATCTAAAGTATCCTTATTGATACCAAAACCAGTTCTATGTTTATTGTGTGTAATATTTTCTCATGTTCTTATAAAGTTTTTGGTAACGATAGGCTTCACATTCATATGAAAATAACTCTTGCATACAATTGCCTAAACACAACTTTCCACTGCACCCAAATTTTGTTTTGAAATCACTTCATTACTCTGATCATTCTCTAACTAATGATCAAGCTCAAACAAAATGTTGTTATGAACAAGAACAGGTTCATAATTCTTCTTTTGTAATTCATGTAGTTCATCTCACTGAAACAGGGATTCTAGAACCAAGAATTCAATTTTTCTTTTAGCATTTTGCAAACACGTTTGGATGTCACAGAGTGTGTCCTTGCTGACTTGGACACTGTTATGAATAGTAGATGACATTAAATTGTTCAATAATTGTAACACATCATCGAGTTTGGTCATTTTCCCCAACAATCAACTTTGAAAAAACACGTTTCCGCTATCACCGAAAATGCACCCTTTTACTACATAATTCGACAAGTAACAATGGTCGGTATAATAAGAGATGAAAGGCAAATCTTCAAGTACACAAAACCAGTAATATAATAAGCCAACGCCACTACATGCTTCCTCCTAAACCACTTCACAAATACTTAAACCAAAAGTATGCCATCAGTTTACAATGTAAATTCAATAGAACTAAAATTAAAAATGCCCAACTGACAAATTTTAAGGTGAAAATAATTCAAGCATATCTTGTTGCCAATGTCACCATTTCAATCAAAAAAATTAGCCACATCTCAAAAACACCTCCTATCTGCGGCATATTTAAGCAACTTCCAAAAAATGTCTCTACAAGGATTTGAACTTATAACTTGTCTTCAATATACCAAATTAGTTCTTCTAACCACAATTTCTTTTCATTCATTGATTTTATATTTCTATAATCAATGCTTAATATGTCAGCTTCTTATCTATTGTGGCATTATGACTATATTCAACTTATACATAAGAAACATAATAAGAAAATTTCTCACCTCTACATCTGGAGCAATTCATTAGCCATACAATCATCTGTCACAATTGTTGGAGCAATTCATTTTCCATTCATTTATTGTTTCTTTATTTACTGTTTGACAACAATCAATATTAATTCATGCAACAGCTCCTAGATCTCACTTATAGGTAATAAATTTTCGTCACTTTATTCTCCCAAACTTTTAATTGATCCACTTTTTCTCACTCTTCATATCTCTTCCAGACCCATTAGACTGACTCCTCACGCTTTCCAGGGCTGCTTCACACAGCAAACAATGACGGTCTTTTCTCCTCTACAACGATACTTCCATTGCTTTACGAACCCTTATGGAGCATCATGGCCAAATGAGCAAGACAATATCGCCAAGAAAGACGAGGAGCCAGACAATTAAAAACTAAATTATACGTCTGATAGACCAATTTGGTCTCAGTGGACATTAACCACTATCATCATCATCATCATCATTAATAAAAATAGATATATTTTAATTATTATTTTAATATGCAAAGAATGAAAGATTTGGACTAAGCTAATAACTAAAATATAAAATATAGAAAAGGGGACTAAGGACTAAAGAATGGAATCTATTGATCTTCAAAATGAGGCATGGATAAAAGATAAATTATCAATCGTAAAAAATATAAAAATAAAACTAAAGACAAAGGGGCATAAATCATTTAATTAAAACGATTAATAAAAGAAAACTAAAAAAATATATAAAATCCAAATTTCATCCAAAAATAAATAAAATTAAAGGAAAAAAAACTAAAGGGATAAAAAAATGTTAACAAAGGAAAGGGGACCAAAGATGAGATCCTAAATCTTGGGGGCAGAAATCTAAAAATACCATTAAAACTATTCAATCAAAACTTAAAAATAAAATACAAAGGGAAACCAAAGAGATAAAAAGCAACCACAAGGATAAAGAAAGGCTAAGATGAAAGGGTAGGGATCCAACAACTACTAATTTTCCAGCTACCATCCCTATTAAGATTGTTATGTCTCCTTTCAATTTCAATCACCCCCCTAAATTTTCGGTGACGAAAGTGAGCAATCTTCACAATAATCTGGGCCTCCTCAATGCATATGTGATGCTTCATCTTATCCACATGTTCCGCAAAGCCGAAGAGTGGGTCCTCCCATGCTTGATGTCAACTGCGTGCTCGTTAATCCTTTGATTTATAGATCGGCCTGTTTCACCAATGTATGGAGTACCACAAGAACAAGGGATAACATCAACACCCTTCATATCCTTAAAGTCTACTGGGTCCTTTATAGACTTTAAGGAACTATGGATGGCGTTAAGAAGCCTAAAGGATGAGGGAACATTATGGTTCCTTAGGATTCTTGCAATCCTATCAGTGGTCCCTTGGATGAAAAGGAGATGCACCCCTAAAAACCGATCAGAGCAGTCTTTCTTAACCTTAGGAACTTGGCTAGCTTTAAGGAAAGCTTTATGCCCTTGATGTCTATTATATCCATTATTAATGAAAACATTAATAAGATGGTCTTTCTCTTTGGAGAGGTGGCTTTCGTTAGAAACCCTCAATGCATTAGTAGCTAGCGTGTTGAGAACACCTAACTTTTGAGCCGGGAAATGATGAAACTTTGCATGAAGATACTACTCAATATGAGTTTTCTTTCGAAATATCTGGTGAGAGAAAGAACCATCATCCTTTTTCGAAATAAGGACATCAAGGAAAGGAAGGAAACCATCAACTTCTTGCTCCATAGTGAACTTTATGGAGTTGGATTGATTGTTGAGATGTTGGAAGAACAGATCTAACTTCCCTTGACCATGCGTCCAAATGACACTGGTGTCATCCACAAATATTTTCCAAAGCATTGACTTAAACCGAGTTGAGGCCAAAGCTTTTGATTCAAATTCTTCCATAAAATTAGCAACAATAAAAAACAAAAAAACCCATGAATACACTACAAATATATTCATAAAATAAAACAGGTGAAAAAAAAATACACAGTAACTCATACAACAGATTTTTTCAAAAAAATCTTGTTGCCACCACTTTTGTCCAACCTAAAATCACTAACCAGAGTAACCACTTTTAAATACTCATAAATATTCCAATATTTTGATAGCCTGCAAAAAGAGAATACCATAGATATTATTAAATCACGATAACATAACACCATCTATCATAAACCTATGACCAAGTTAGGTCAAGGTCACTTAACCTTCACTTAACAAATTTAATAATTCCTACGTGAATTTAACTTGGTGTATAGAAATCGATATATTACCCTTTACTCCGTCACCCAATTCAATAACGAATTAATGACACTCCTATAGTTTTTTTTTTAATTGGTAAACAATGAATGAAAGATAATAATGTCTAAATAGGCTTCAGAAAAATATGTCACCTAGATACAACCATATGAATTTAACATGTGATCAACACTTATCCACCAAAGTGTCTACTAATTTACATCCAAGGATATAACATTATGAAGCGTCATTTTCTCTTGCTTCACTTTCCACACCTCTTTATGCTCTAAATATAATTATAGTTATTGGCCCTCAAGTATAAAGTATGTTGCATTCTCGTTTTATATTTAAGTTCCACACCCTATTTAATTTCCACGTCCTAATCTTTACAATAGTAACAATTTTTGTATAAACGAAAGTTATATGTGGATGTAATTGGATTTTATTAAGTTTTTTCTCTTAATTTTATTTTAGAAAAATAAGTACTTGATCTCATTCTTTAACTTCACTTCAAAAATATTTTACTATTAACTTCACTTCAAAAATATTCTCCACCATAAAAGTATTGAGTTAACCTTTAATTAAGCATGTATTTCTGTGGGTAAATATTCTCATATGATATATTGAATCTCAAAACCATTTAGATTTTCCCAGCGTTATAACTCCATTGCCATATTAGATCTTAGTTAATCTATTAAGATCTCATTTTTGGTTGATTTAAGAAACTTTTTCTTATTCTAATGTTTTGTACTTCATAGTTATCATTACCTTGTTCTAGAATCCAATAATGCACTTCCATGCATGAACATTGTAAGGAAATATCTCCTCGTTCATCCTAAGCACCAAAAACATTTATTTTCCTCCCATGATGACTCCACCATCAATACTTCATCTTTTACGCATTGAGCATCTTGTTAAATAGAGAGGAACTTCCTTTTTAAAATTCCACCATCATACATTTCCCTATGTCATCATGCATCACAAGCACACTATCTTAGCTATGATACAAAATTCATGCACATAATATATAATAATTAAACATGAAAATAATTTATTATTAGGGAGCAATCATGTGGCAAGTGATTCCTCCGTAAACACGAAGTTTATGCAACACAACATAATGCACATTTCAAAGATTTCTTATTTCCCAAGTACTCTCACAATGTACCCACTCTACTAAATATTCCCCACCTTCACTTTTCACATACTATCCCAACCTACTTTATCAACATGAAGATTTCCCTCACTATTGAAACATATCTTGTGATGGCTTCCATACAATTCTAACACGCCATAGTTAACACAATCATTTCAATCTCAAATATAAGGGTTCTCAATCATCTATTGCCAACATTAGAATTTTCATTTATATATTGTATTTCAATGCAAATCTCATGTATTAGGACCAACAAAAACCCTTCAAACTTGCACTATTACATTCAATCAGCACCACACACATATATATCCAACATATAAATAGTAATCCATATATACATTCTATTAATGCGCTTGGTATAGTATAAATATAAATAATCAATTTCTACTCCAATCATGGTGCATAAAATTTATTTAGTTAAGTAAAGAAGCTAACAAAATTATCCTTACCTAAGTATGGGAGTTACCTTTTCGTTGCATTGAAATAAATCAATCAACCCATCTCCTTCATGTGCCTTTCCAATGTAATGACAACATTCCCTCCTATGAAATAAGAGTCAATGAAGTGGAATTAAACCTCCTCCACTTGATCTCCAAAATTAACCTGGGTTGTTTGACACTTCATATTCATATTTCTAGTTTCCCTTTTTGTTCTTTTATGCCTCCATGAGACACATACACACTTCATTCAAAGGCCAAGTCATGACTACCCATTTCTCATGATATTCGTCCTTCACAAATAAAAAATCATCATGGTATTCATCCTTCACAAATTAAAAATCATCGAAAGAAAGGCATGATCTCATGAAGTCAAGTAATATGCAATCAAGTGGTAAAGATATGCATAGTCCATTTAACATGGTAACGAAACCCTTTCTTTGTTTGTGAGTTAAACAATGAAGAAAAAGAAAACTTGTATGGCCATCAATCTTCCTATATATAGTTCCTCATCTAACCATATACATTTTCAATGTCCTAGTTGAGTTTTGTTTCATAATCTTTTTGACATGGTTTGTAGATGTCGCATCCAAGAGTAGACATTACTTTTGGTCCTAGAAGTGAATATCAAATTGCTTTGACAACACTCTTCATAACCATTTTACACATGTTTTATAGTATTAAATAACTCAATAAAATCATCATTGCTTAGCTAAAAAAGTGGTTAATCCTTTAGTGCAAGGCTAATTGGGCAAGAATTACCCTTTCCTACAACACTTGCACAACTCAATTTGGAAACTGAAATAAACTCAAGTATGAAAAACAATAATAGAAAGAAATAAACCACAACATGACTTCTTTTATATAATTATGTTGGTAATGGAACTTAAAATTCATGTATCACCAAGGGGTCTTTTGGCTAAAATGATTAATTAAATAAAAGGGAGCAAGAATAATGCAATACAAATAATTAAACAACGTCAATCAAGCAACAACAATAGGTCCAATCCCTTCCTCACATGTTTTTAACTAGTTTAAGGCTTAATTAAATATGCATTCATCATAGAAAATTCAATGGACCCCCATTTTAAACCAAGGGAACAATTTACCTTCTTTCCCCACAAAATCTATTGGTTCTTCTTCCCATTAGTTTCTTCAAGAGTTAAGGATCTTTGGTTGTCACTTTGCAATTCTACCCAACAGGGACATCAAAATTTCCCTTCTTTCTATTAATATTTGGATCTACCCAACATTATTGTTGGAACCCATTTCTTCTCTACTTCCCAGATTCTTCACTTCTCCACAATTGTATCCAACAAATAAAGTGAAATCATGTTCTTATTCTTTTCAAGATTGCTAGACACTTTTCCTCCATTTTTCCTTGTACATTCTAGATATATAATTCTACCAAGCGGACTTGCTGAAATTACTTCTTGTTTTTTATTTTCCTCTGCCAATTTCTTTCCTTCTCTTATTTTCGTTCTCTATAGGTATGTTTCATTGAATGAAATGACTACCTCCCCACTTCTTTACTTATTTTTTTACTCTTCTCTTCTCCTCCTCTTCCTCTTTCTTTTATGTTTGAGCTAGCCACTTCATTGAGAGAACTACCTCCTTAATTAGTGGTCTTCCCCCTAAATCCTTTACATCCCCTCCCTTTATAAAATCTCGATGGTCATCATAAACCAAAATGACAAAACACCATAGTGATCCAAGTCATTAAATCCAAGAGAAGAATGAATGATGAAGTATGCACTTGCATCTGACTACCCAACTGGGAGAAAATCTAAAACTTGTGTTGAGACATTAGGCTATTACTCCCTCAAGGACATGTGTTTTTTTAACACACACACACACACACACACATTTTCCTCTTTGGATCATTTCTTCCACTCCATACTTTGATTCACTTTTGATTTTATGCTTTTCTTATGGAGGATTTCTCAAGGTTCATGGATCCATTCCCTATTGCAAATAAATTTATCATGGAGCAAGATGGCTCCATATCTAACTGCTAACGGTGATGGACCTGCCAACATGTCAGGGGATCTCCTCGATAAGAAGTCCCAACTAGACCTCAGACTGTTTGGTCTAGGTGTCGCAACAGTGGGTCGTACAATATCACCTTGACCGCGGTTTCGCATAGAGGCAAGTAAGATGTCCCTGTTGGTAGTAAAGGTGTGACATATGCAGTAAGTCAAAGAAGATGCATGACCATTTCTAACACACGTAGGGTGAGGTGAGTGAGCCCCTTGGAAATCTGTGAAAGTACGAAGTTAATAAGGGTACACATGATCTAAGATGCATCACAACATGGAAGGAAAGTGAGCTAGCAATCCAAAGTGATGGTTAAACCAACAACACATTTCAGTAAGATTCATACATACATATACAAAAAACAGCTACACATGCATCCGTAAGTAAACATATACATATATCATTTAGAGTAAACAAGATAGATGAAATACAATATGACATATGCATGAAAAGAGTTGGCTCTGTTATATTAAGAAGTGTGATTTCTAGTCATACAATAAAACCATGACCAACCACTAGTTCCGATAGCGGAACGTTACAGTCACTACTGCTTGCTCCTCCAAAGAGATATACTAGCTTTGCACAGTGGGGAAGCCAAGTCTCATTACAATACTGTCCAAGCTTTCTCTAAGATACTCCTATTGGAAGCTTGGCTGATCAAAATCCTATATAATGAGTTATGAGGGACTATATATAACAAAGGGTGGGGTGGCTCTTGACATTCCCCTTTGTGATTATTCATCTATCCTCATGAGTCTTCATCTACTCTATGATTGTTACATCTAACTATCAACACTTGAACTTACACTTGACGAGACATCACATACAATCTTCATATGCACCCATGTGAGACAAAATAGGCTTGAGAAAGACATGCAAGACATCACATACAATCTTCACATGCACCCATGTGAGACAAAATACCCTTGAGAAGACATGCAAGACATCACTATGACTTGGACAACCATGGGAAGGCCAACTCTCGTCCAGGTTTTCCAGGTGTTGAGGCAATGGAAGGTCCTAGTACACCTCTGCTTAATTATAAAGACTAATTTTATGCAAGAAATAGAAAACATAAAGACCTGTAATCCTTTAGAATAAGGATTTTTGGATTTTCCACAATGAAGCTTAAGATGAATTTCTCATTCTCATTCACATTTATTGTGATTATCTACTGGCATTCATGGAGGCACAGTTATGCTGTGGCAGTTTGTTACAGCGCTATTTACAGTTTTGGAGATTCTCTGGCTGACATGGGGAACTGATTAGCCTCAAATCCCGCTGCTGCTGGAAACATCGCTAGATCGCCTTATGCTGAAACTTATGTTAAGAGACCAACATGCCAGTTTTCGGATGGTCAATTAGTTGTGGATTATATCGGTATGTTGGAAGCTTCTTATGAATAAAGAGTTTTTTTATGTTTTCAAATTAATAGGCTAATTACTTTCGGTATTTGACAGCTCAAGCTTCAGGTCTGCCTTTCGTGGCTCCATATCTGAGTAACACTAGTAAGTTTGAAGTGGCTGGAAGCACGGTTAACACTAGAGGTGTTAACTTCGCAGTGGCTGGAGCCACGGCCTTGGAACCTAGTTTCTTAGTAGCAAAGTCAATCTCGCCACCTATGACTTCATTTTCGCTGGACATGCAGATCCAGTGGTTTTTGGAGTTCAGGAAAAATGTTTGTTCCAAATCTCTAGGTTCTTGATCTTGATCTTTATAAGATGATTTAGCTAAATTTCACTCATTCTGCGAATTTATTAGAGCATAGGAAAAATGTTTGTTCCAAACCTCCAGGTTCTTGATCTTGATCTTTATAAGATGATTTAGCTAAATTTCACTCATTTTGTGAATGTATTAGAGTATAGGAAAAATTTTTGTTCCAAATCTCCAGGTTCTTTATCTTGGTCTTTATAAGATGATCTAGCTAAATTTCACTCATTCTATGAATTTATTAACCTCTAACTGTAAGGGATTTGAACTTGTGACTAATTTTGTCAAAATATGTAGACTGTGAGAAGCATTTTGCAAATGCATTGTTTATGGTGGGAGAGATCGGCAGAAACGACTACAATGATCCATTTATGCAGGGACGACCGATGGACGAAGTGGAAACCTTTGTCCCTTTGGTTTTCAACAAGACCGTAAAAGCAATGCAGGCGAGTCTCATTGATTTCATTCCATTTCATAGGAGCTAAGCTAAGCTAAATTCCTTCAATTAAAGCAAAAGTGTATTTCGTTGTTTATTCGTTTTACTGCAAGCTTTGATCACAGCAGGTGGCGCAAGGAAGATTTTAGCCCAGAACAACTTACCGATTGGCTGTTCTGCATTATATTTAAGAAAATATGCTACTAGACCTGGAAAAGAACCGTTGGACGCAATCGGATGCATGCCAAGTTTTAATGCTTTCTCTAGGAGGGTTAATGATCTTCTTCAAGGCCGAGTGGAAAAATTGCAAGTTCAATATCTGGATGTTAAATTTGTGTTTGCAAATAATTACAATGTTGTTCTCAAAATTTTATAGTCTCCACATCTATCTGGAATGTAAATGAAAGAGGAAACTGGCAATATTTTTGACAGTTTTTGTATTTTCCTTTGATCTTTACCAAAAAGTTAGATATACTCTTAAAAATTTGAGAGAAATTTTGATTTTCCTGTTCAGCATTGGGGGCAAAGGTTTTAGACGCATGCTGTGGAGCAGGTGGGCCGTATAACTACGATCCTCAAGTCCCTGTTGAGATTTTCTGTTTCATTAAAATAGGCAAAAAATCTCAGTATGTGACAACAATAGGAATTTGTTGCTAGATTAGCTCCAGGTTGTTGGGAGAGAGTTAATGCATCCTATATTTGATGTGAGAGGATTTATGAGGCAGTTAGATTCTCCTTGCTATAAAACAGGTATCCATACGAATTGTTTTGATGGTGAGAGTTTGTGAAGATTTAATTAATTATGTAATCTCCTGTTTGATTAATAAAAATTGCCGATGCTTATGTTTGGTCGACGTAGCCCAGATTGCTTGGGTGAACCACGTTAAATTGCTGTGTCTCCTGTGCTTGATTTTATTTTCTGAGTATATGTTTAATTTGATGTGCATCTTAGCTCTAACAAATGGTATCAGAGCATGTTGGAGGCTTGGTGCAGCGGAGGAGGTCCCGCGAGTAATGTGGCTGTCTTCATGTGTTTTGTGTGGCTGACCAGGTGCTGCATGCTATGCGGAGGAGGAGCGTATATAACCTGCATTGCTGATTGCTAAATTAACTTGTGGCGTGGAGGTGAATCGCCAGCGCGCAGATCAGTGAACAAGCCTGCGTGGAGTTGTCACTTCGAGTCAAGCACGACACTGGACCAGAGAACATTGAACAACAATGTATATGGAAACAGTAACATGTATTGCTCACCAGAAAAGAGACTAAAAGATAACAACAAGCTTATTTTGGAGTTTGTGTATTTCGCTCAAATCATAGACAACAACGACCCTTCACAGATATCCTCGCTCTAGTGGAAGCTCTACTCAGATATAATAGACTTTTCAAGAAGGTAACTACTCGTGTTTTCATTTCATAGCTAGTTAAATATGGTGGCAGTTCCAAGAGCAGAAGCTCTCTAGAGCAGCTTACCAGTTACAGCTATTTCGCCCATATCAAATTCTATCATCCGTAGCTTTACGTTCTGAAGAATATCAAGTAGAGAGTTTGTACAAGGTAACATACTCTTAGTTTTTTTTTTAAATTGTTCACACGTAAACTGCTGAAAAGGTGCATCGCTATGTTTTTGAATGATTAATCAATTTGACAAATTGTTACTTTTGCTGGGTGGTCGTTCCTGCAATTTGCTTCCGGGTAAAAAATATTTCTAGCCCTTTGTTATTTCCATCCAAAAATATAACTATCTTCCCTTAGCTGAAGTAAATTTACAAAACGGCATGTGATTTGGTTTTTTTGCAAACTAAATGGTGTAAGGCCTCATCTAGTATTTGAGTACGGTACAACGACATAAAATTTTATTTTTTAAGAGTAAAGGCAAAAAGGCATAGGTGTTTTTTTGAGATTTTTTTTTTTTTTTTTTAAGTTGGATTTTGGAGATTATTGTTTTTTGGTTGATATAAGATGGCGAAAACTCAGAGTGCCCGGTTTGAAGGTGAAGATGTATGATTTTCTTGTCCAACATGGTGTGGAAAAGGTGTTGTTGGGAAAATCCAAACAGCCTTACAACATCACAAATAATGAGTGGGTCGAGATGGATGAAAGAGAAATAAGCGCAATTCGACTGTGTTTGGCTGATGATGTCCTATTTAATATCGTGTCAGAGACAACAGCTACTGGTTTGTGGACGAAACTGGAGAAACTATACATGACCAAATCCTTAACCAATAGGATTCTCTTGAAGCGACAGTTGTACAGTTTGTGAATGAAGGAAGGTAGATCAATTGCTGATCATTTAAATGCTTTTAATACTCTTCTTGTGCAATTACAAAGTATAGAAGTAAAAATTCAATCCGAGGATAAAGCTATTACTTTATTGTGCTCATTGCCCGAGTCATGGGATCATTTTGTTACTTTTATAAGTCTTAGTTCATCAGAAACTATTGAGTTTGATGATGTAGTTGCATCTTTATTATCGGAAGAAACAAGGAGAAGGTCGCATTCAGAAACCTCTACATTAGAAGCTATGATGGTTAGAGGTCGTTCGAAAGAAAGACACTCCAGAAGGCCGAGCGACTCACGTTCAAAGTTGAAAGGGAAGAAGAGTAAGCTAAAGTGTTGGTTTTGTGGAAAATCAGGGCATTTAAAGAAGGACTGCTGGAAGCGACAACAACAAACTTCTAAAGCAGATTCTTCAATAGATAAGAAAGAGGCAAATACGACAGATACAGGTTTGACATCTGGTTCAGGTATGAGTGATGAAGTATTATCAGTTAATGTGTCAAATCATGATCAACATTGGTTGTTAGATACCGGTGCATCAAACCACATGTGTATCCATAAAGAATGGTTTAAGACATATAAATCAATTAATGATGGAGTTGTGTACATGGGTAATGATGTAACATGTAATCTTGTGGGGATTGGGAGCATACAACTGCAAATGTATGATGGGACAACTAAACTGTTAACTGATGTGAGGCATGTACCAGATTTAAGAAAAATTTTGATTTCATTAGGAGCACTTGATTCAAATGGATATAAAACTGTAATTCAAGGTGGAGTAATGAAAATTTACAAAGGCATTTTACTAGTGAAAGCTAAGAAGGTAGGAAATCTATTTCAGTTAGAAGGAAGTACAGGGTCAGATTTTGTGTCTACAGTGTCTGAATATGACAATAATTCCATTCACTTATGGCATCAAAGATTGGGGCATATGAGTGAAAGAGGGTTGAAAATTTTGGCTGATCGCAAGTTACTTCCAAATCTAAAGTTTGGAAAGTTAGATTTCTGTAAGCATTGTCTGTTTGGAAAACAAAGTAAACAAAAGTTTAAAACAGGCAAACATACTAGTAAAAGAATACTTGATTATATCCATTCAAATGTCTTGGGTCTAGCGCCTACAACCTCACATGGTGGTTCGTCATATTTTGTATCATTTATTGATGACTTTTCTAGGAAACTATGGGTCTACATGTTGAAAAAGAAGTTTGATGTTTTTTCAGTTTTCAAGCAGTTTAGAGCATTGGTAGAAAACAACACTGGTAGAATAATAAAATTTTTAAGAACTGAAAATGGTGGAGAGTTTACTTCCAAGGAGTTTGACAGCTATTTCAAGGATGCAGGGATCAAGAGACATAAGAGCACGGTTTATACTCCTCAGAAAAATGGAGTTGCTGAACGCATGAATAGGACTCTTCTAGAGAGAGAAATGACTATGCTGAGTAACGCTGGGTTGCAAAAGGAGTTGTGGACGGAAGCGGTGGTAACAGCTTGTTATGGGATAAACTGATCTCCATCGACGGCGATAGGCTGCAAGATTCCACAAGAGGTATAGAAAGGACACCCTTGTGACTATTCTAAACTCAGAGTGTTTGGTTGTGATGCATATGCTCTAGTGCCTAAACATTAGCGAACTAAGTTAGATCCAAAGTCTAAAAGGTATATCTTTGTTGGGTATGGTGTTGGAACAAAGGGATATAGATTGTGGGATCCTACTACCCGCAAAATCATCATCAACAGAGATGTAAAATTTAATGAATCCTCTCTTGTACAATTAGATGTAGATAGTAGATTGAAACAGGATGATGTATCTGACTTTCAGCACATTCAGTTTGATAGCATTTCTAATGATAGTCATGATGACCATAGTTAAGATACTAGTCATGAACAAGTTTCAGAATCAGAACATGAACAGGGTTCAGGTTTAGATCATGAACAGGTCTCAGATACTGATCGGCAAGAAGTTCCTACAGATGGTAGTCAGCCAATCGAGGAAGCGCCAGAAACATCCTTAAGGAGGTCGACAAGAATCAAACGGCCATCGAGAAGGTATGATGATTATGTTACTTCAGTTGCATTTACTGCTAATGACGATGAACCTCTGTGCTATCAGGAAGCAATAGAAGGTTCGAAAAGTGACAAGTGGAAAGCAGCCATGAAGGACGAAATGATGGCCTTAAGTAAGAACGACACATGGGATCTAGTTGAGCTTCCGAAAGGCAGGAAAACTCTGGGGTGTAAATGGGTTTTCAAGCTGAAACGAGGTGTGAATGATACGGAAGACAGGTACAAAGCGCGACTGGTTGCAAAAGGGTTTTCTCAGAAAGCCGGTATTGACTTTCATGAGATTTTTTCACCAATGGTTAAAATTGTTTCAATTAGAATAGTGTTAGCATTAGTGGCTTTGCTTGTTTTAGAGTTGCAGCAATTAGATGTTAAGACTGCATTTCTACATGGTGACTTAGATGAGGAAATATATAAGGAACAATCAGAAGGGTTTGTTCAGCATCGCAATGAGAAATTTGTCTGCAAGCTCAAGAAGTCATTATATGGCCTGAAGCAGTCGCCTCAGCAGTGGTATAAGAAGTTTGATTCTTTCATGTTGAGTCAGAAATATGTTAGAAGTGAATGTGATCATTCTGTTTATTTCAAACAGTTGAATAATGGCATATTCATTATCTTGGTATTGTATGTTGACGATATGCTTTTAGCAAGCAAAAGCATAGAGGAAATCAACAGGTTGAAGGCTCAGATGGCAAGGACATTTGATATGAAAGATCTAGGAGCAGCAAGACAGATTTTGGGCATGGAGATTTTCAGAGACAGGAGCAATGGTAAGCTATGGCTATCACAACAAAAGTATATTGAGAAAATACTTTTGAGGTTTGGTATGAATAATGTGAAGCCTGTTTCAGTCCCTTTAGCTTCCCATTTTAAGCTTTCTTCGAGTTTATGTCCTAATACAGATGAAGAAAAGGATTATATGTCTCGAATTCCATATGCCAATGTAGTAGGGTGTTTAATGTATGCGATGGTTTGTACTCGACCAGATATTTCACATGCAGTTGGGGTTGTCAGTAGGTACATGGAAAATCCGGGTAAAGAACACTGGTCAGCAGTGAAATGGGTGCTTCGGTACTTGAGAGGCACAAGTAGTTATTGTATTTCTTACAATAAGAGTAGTGAATTTGTTTGCGTATATGTTGATTCCGATTTTGCAGGTGATTTGGATAAGAGAAGGTCAACTTCAGGGTACGTCTTTACTCTTGCAGGTGGAGCTATCAGCTGGATGTCAAAGCTACAAAACAGTGTTGCTTTGTCCACTACTGAAGCAGAATAGATTTCTGCTTCTCATGCTTGCAAAGAGGCGGTTTGGTTGAAAGGTTTGCTTGGTGAGTTTGGTAGGTTACAGGACAACATCAGGTTACTTTGTGATAGTCAAAGTGCAATACATTTGGCTAAGAATCCGGCCTATCATAGTAAATCAAAGCATATACCAATCAAGTACCATTTTGTAAGACAGGTTATCACTGAAAGGGGAGTCTCTCTTGAAAAGGTGCATACAAAGGAGAATTGTGCAGACATGTTCATGAAACTAGTTTTGTTGGAGAAGCTACGCTGTTGTTTGGCTTCTCTTGGCTTGCAGAAAAGATAAAATAATAATAACAGGGCATCAGGCGAACTGTTGTCAAGGTGGAGATTGTTGAGATTTTCTGTTTGGAGTGAAATAGGCAAAAATCTCTGTAGGTGACAACAATAGAAATTCAGTTCCTAGATTAGCTCCAGGTTGTTGGGAGATGATTAATGCCTCCTATATTTGATGTGAGTGAGTTAATGAGGTTGTTAGATTCTCTATGCTATATAACATGCAACCATTCGGATGTTTGCTATGAGGGTGAGAGTTTTGTGAGGATTTCATTATGTAATCTCCTGTTTTGATTAATAAATTGCCGATGCCTATGTTTGGTGGACGTAGCCCAGATTGGTTGGGTGAACCACGTTAAAAGCTGTGTCTTCTGTGCATGATTGGTCTGCTGTGTATTTTTTGTTTAACTGAGCATCTGATCTCCAACATTAGTGAACGTTGTTATATTTTATTGCAACTTTCACAACGTTGAGCGTTATGATGATACTTTTATGCAACACAGGAGTTTACAATTGCCATTAATGCATCACACCGCAATTGGCATTATACATTGGCCCTTGATTACATTTTTTCTCTCATTTAATCATTTTTTATAATGGACGAGTTTTGTTTTCCTAAGTTAACATGATAGTGGATATGATTATTATTGACCTCATCTCCTTCCAACCGTAATTGGCGTCGAACAATCTCTAAGACTTCGCTCCACGTAAAGAATTTTTTTGATTTGTCCATCAACTGAAGCAAGAAGAAGTGCATAGAATGCTATGGAGATGTGAACCCATGTGAATATTATTGTATATGTTGTAGTGAATATTTCCCAGCGTGTATGAGATCAACAAATTGATGCATTCAAATTGAGGTTCAAAAACAATCCAAGGAATTATTCATTTTGTCAGATGGTTATTTATGTATCATGTTTATAAAAGTAATTCCACAACAAAAAATATATACAACGATTTATTTTCCTCTCTTAGTAGTAGGTTTGGTATATTGTGACCTGGAGATTGAGTACCGACTAAATACATAGAACTATTGATGATGGGTAGCATGGTGTTGCAACAACCACTGTTTGCGCACAGTTTGGTTTACAATGTGTTGTTTACATGGGTGCACAAGATGTGAATTGGGTAGTGAATCCTAGGAGTGGGCATCAACGATCTAGACAAACATTAAAGTATAGATGCAACGGTCCAAACTGGTGCAAGAAACATGCTCTCTCCCACATCACAGCTGAGTTTATTGTATTCCTTACAAGTTGTCTTCTTTCACCCATGTACTGCACATGGCAACTGGAGAATGTATAGTGAATATGGGAATTAATACTATCTGTTTGATAGTGGTGAAGGGAATGACCACGTTTTCTTCATATTATGTTCTTATTAGTTTTCAATATTGCTCCAACTATATTTTCGATGAATTGAATACATGAGAATTTGGAGATGGTTGCATTGTATGGTCAAGGTTGCATTCTGCATTCCTAGAAAATTGAAAAAAGTTAGTCTTCTTTTGTGTTGAAGGTCCTTCATTAGTAGATTTTGTTAGTATCAGTCTTGTTTGCATGTCATAAGTGATCAAATATGCTTTTACCAAGCCTGTCAAGGGTCTCAAGGTCAAATTTTATCATGTCACTAGGTTTTCAAAGTAAAATTTGGTCACTAGCTAGTTTGTCTAGGAATGTCTCCATCCTTTTGGAAAAATCACACATGTTGGTCACCTTCCTCACTTAGATGAAGAAATCATAATAAAAAGTATGTTTTCATTATATCAATCATAACCATTACCATTCCACTCAGTCTCATGTCTTCATTAAGTCATTAGAGTTTCAAGGTCCATCCTCATTCCATGTGTAAATCCAACATTAAATGAATCATGATAAGCAACTCTTTGTATAATTTTGATGAATTTTTATAATCTCTTCATGGTTGCAATCTCAAGGTTCCAAAAGAAGAAGTATCACTATTCAAAAAGATAAAGAACAACTAAGGTTTCATCTCTCCAAACTTATTTCATTTGCCTTCTAAACTCTATTCATCGAGCTGTCTCCTCCATTAGCGAGAAAAACACGGGATCCTAGGCAAATTTGGTCAAAATTTGGTGGCATTGTGCTTCCAGAGACGGCGTTGCTCTTCTAAGGCTGGTGCTGCGCTTCTCGACACTACACTGCGCTTTGTGCCACAACAACCCAAAACTCTTCAAAACTGAGTGAAATTCAATTTTGGAGCTTGCAATCTAATTTTTTTCTAACTTGAGCTTGTCCACAAGTAAGTATAACACTTTGCTTACCTTTTTCCTTTGGCAATATGTATTCAAATACAAGTTCTCTTCATCTAGGGTTTAGGTGAAATTTGCATGCTGCAAACTAGTGTAAATGATGGTTTGGTTAGTTTTGATATTATAAGCATGTAAATCTTCTACCTCACACCTCTGTACATGTTTAAAATACACTTTGATTCACTAAATAACCTATAAATCATAAAATTGCATCACCTTTAACTAAACCCTAGCTCATACCTAGCATTTGTAGCAGATTTCCTAGCAGTTTTATTTTTCAATTTCTACTAAACATCTCTTTCCCTCATTTCACTCCATTTAAGCTTCATAAGTTGCTTGCAGCTCCTATTCATCTCCTAAAAATTTCCCTACCACCATTTCCATTCCTCAAACCCCTCATTTCATATTTTCACTCATTCCTCACTATTTTTCCATTTTCATGATTCTAGGGTTTCTACCATCATGGAGGGAGATTCTTCACTAGAGAGGAAAAAACACCATAAAGGAGACAAAATCCTCAGATATGAGCCTACCAACTACAATCAAATCAACTCATCACCCTTCATCAAGCAGTGTTTTGAAGATGTAAATTGTTTAGAGTTTTGCAAAAGGGTATGTGAAGTAGGTTTACATGAACAATTGACAGATTGGATTGCCACTCATTTGAAAGAGGAAAGGGCCATCATAGTAGGGGTTGAGTTTACATTTTCAGTGGCTTCCATTTCACTTGCTATAGGGATACTTGATCATGGAGAATACTAGTTCAAAGGTAGAATTTGGACCTTGAACATTACAGGTCTTTCTTGAATACACCCTACAGGGAGACCCATACCACATCATCCCATTTAGGTACCTGTTGGGGAATTATGCTCCATTAATGAAGTTTTCTATGAAGTTTTTCACCTATGAGGGAAGGTTTTCTAGATTGTATGCATATCTCATTTGACTTATAATGCACTTCACAGCTAAAAAACCTTTCAACATGTGCAATTATCTATGTAGAAGCCTTGCTAAAATGTTTGAGAAGGTACTCGTGAAAGACAAAGAACACTGCCCTAGTATTTTTCATCATAGCTTGATAAAGATTGTAGTTCTCCATCAGCTTGCAGAGAATAACATGACATGGGATTATTTCATAGAAACAACTTTACAATGGCATGAGACTAATGTTTTAGTTCAACATCAAAACATACCGACACAGTAGATGGAGGTAGGATCATCAAGCCAATCAGTGGAGGTTCCTAAGGCACCTAGACCTGAGGTGACTAGAATGTATCAAAGAGGAAAAAGGCTTGTGTTTACTTCTAATGTTGAGAAAGGGGCCAAGCCTTCTACATCAACAAAACAGGGATTACATGTATAGGATGAAGGCTTAATTGAGCAGGAATTTGAATTGGTGGACTTAGAAACAACAAATGATCCTTCAAACATGCAACAAATCGTCAAAGAGAAGGATTCTTAGATCAAAGAACTCATGGACAACATGGCAAGAGCAAGGTTTGTTATCTCCTTCCTAGAATAAGAAAACGGTCAGCTTAAAGTTAGACAACTCATCATGGAGAAAGAGAAAAATAAATTGTTGTAGCAAGCAAGCAAAGGAAAAGCAGCGTTGGAGCCTAGTGAACATGAGGAACTTGAAAAACAAGTTAATAAAAAGAGGCCAAGGACCAAGGGACTCAAAATGGCATTGAAGGAGGAGAAATAACATAATATGCTAGATGAAGACCTAGACATGGAGGATAAAATTGCCTTGGAGATCAATGAGGATAGAGAGTATTGGCTAAGTAAGGTCATTGACCACTTATAACAACTTCTTGGCAAATCCAATATAGATAATAAGCTATTGAGACACATGTCCCATCATTATCAGACCATAAACATGATTTACAACATCAAGCTCAAGCAGTTGAAAAACAAGATAAAGGAAACCCCAACGGAAAAAAATGAGAGGGATAACTTGGAGATGCTTGTTGAAGAATCCATGAGAGCATGACATACCTCATTTTTCACTTCATGACAAATTTTGAAGGTTTTCTGAGCATTTTTGGCTTTTTGAGAATTTTGGTGCCAAATTAAAAAATTGGGCTAGTCACAGAAGGCATTGTGCTTTTTCCTCAAGGCTCCAAATGACAAGTGGCTTACATTTTTGGAAATATGATGACCTCCTTTAAAAACCCATTTCATCAGATTTCTCAGAAATGGCTCAAATTTTGAGAAAAATGAGAAAAAGGGGTCAAAAAATCATCATTCTGCCACTCTTTTTGACAAGCATTGCGCTTCTGGAGACACCATGGGAGAATGCATTTTTGAAGGCCTTCCCATAGGTCATTTAAAAAAATTCAAGGTGTCCTAGAAACTAGATAGGAAAGGCTAGTTGTACGTTCTCTCATATCTCAATTTTGACTTCAGGAAGGCACCTAAAAGTGGGCTCAAAGTTGGCACTGCACTTCTACAAATTTCTAAGCTTTTATTATAAACTTTTAATGTGTAATTTCCTAGTTTTTTAGTTTGTCTTGGTCAAAGTAAAAACTCATGATGTAATTGCAGTAGTTTGAGGTTTGATGATGTAATCATGAATAAATATACATGATAGGTTGTTTTTATGGTTAATTATGCCTCGTAAAAGAATAAAAATTCAAAACAAAGCCTAAGAGAAGAGTTTGTATTTGACCTTCTCACTCTCACCTGTTGGTTGAGAGAATCTTGGAAATAATTCAACCAACTAGGAATTTGACTGCTGAAGGTGGGGAAGCTATTTGATTGAGTCTATATGTATCATTTCTCATTTAGAGGGAGAGGTTGGACTTTTTTGGAGAGGCTTGGTACCTTATGTTCTCTTACAGCTAATACAGGAGCAACTGTAGCTATATTTCAGGAATACTTGTTCAGTGAGTCTATGGTGTTGTTTTCCTTTCATATCAACTTCTAATTGATGAAATCATATCTATTTTCATGCTTTATCTTCTTCCCATGATTTTCCTTGCAGTTATATAGACAAAATTCTAAGATTTAAGCTCTGTTTATGTGGAACATCATGCTTGTGTTTCTTTTCTTGTATAACTAATGAATTCATGCTTACACATGCTCATTATGTTCTCCTAAACTCGCAGACCTATACTAAATTGACAAAATCTTAATTTCACCATAGCACACTGATATATAGCTCCTTTTTATACTTGTCACTGCATACTTGAAGCCTTGACCTAATTACTTACTCTAATCCATAGTCCAGCAAATCGAAAACCCTAAATTCACAAATACTCAAACAAGACTTGTATATCTAGCCTAAAACCTATTTCTTTTCAGTTATTCATTGAAAAATCCTTAGAGAGATCCCTCTCTAGTTTAGTAGGGCTAACTACTGAACTGAAAGTCGTTCGAGGTTACCTCTTTCGATCTCCTCCTCAGCCTAGGAAATTGTAGGGGATAACACTTTGGCGCCGTTGTCAGGGAATGAAAGATCATATCCTCCCTGGGAAAGAAAGACAAGGATCAGATCTGATTACTGATAGTGATCAAACATAAGAAAGGTTGTGCATCTTTCACCTAGCGACTCTAGTGTTGAAGACTCCAAAGGTTCAAAATTCTCATGGTGACTCCACTGTTTGAAAAATAATAGTTTGAATAACTTATTGGTGACTTAACTATATCAAGATGGATTCAACTGCTCGAAGGTATGCTCCTATGAATCGAGCTCATATTCTTGGTTTTCTGAACCATATTTCTTGTATAGATTGGCAAACAGGGCTGCCAAAGTTTAAAGGCCAGGTTAGAGAAGATGCTAGTTTGCATTTGGTCAAATATCATTTTCATAATCACAGATTAAAGACTAAGTTCCTAAAGATTGTCTGATGAAGATGTTCATGGCTACCTTAGAGGAAATAATGAGGAAATTGTATGAGATTCTACTATCTGCTAGTTTACATTCTCTAAAGGATTTTCATTCAGTTTTCTTTCAACATTATCAAAGCTACAAATTTTCCTTATCAATGCTGGATAGATGTTATGATATTTCTGAAAATTTCATTAAATTTCTTGAAAATTCATATGGGGATGAAGAATGTATGGAAGAAGATATATCAGAAGCCCTTTATGATTTTTACTCCCAACAAGAATCAACAACTTCCTCCTTGGATGAAACAGACTAGGATCAAAATAGAGAAAGGCATACTCCTGATCTTGAAAATGAAAATCACCAAGCCAATGTTGATCTCTTTAAAACTCAGTGTTCTCGTTTGCCTGAAGATGAAATTGATGAGCTCCTGAAAAGCCATGTTATAGCCCAAGTTAAGTCAGGTTTACAGTGCTCACACAGTCAAGAATGTGTAAGAGAAGTTTCTTCCATTATTGAAAATGAAAATCTGGGTTTAAATGATGATAGTCATGAGATTGATGAAACTATACAGGAAGTTGTTGTGAGTAAGTCAATTTGTGATGTAGATTTCTTGCAAGGAGATCAGCTAACAAGGACTGTTTTCTTTCATGAAGAAGGATCAGTTTTCTAAAGAATCATTTATACCAAGTGATAAACAACTTGTACTTGCAAGTGATGATCTATGGGTTGTGTAAACTAAAGAATACCAAAGAGGATATCGGAATGCTCTTAGTCATTTGCTGAAATAATACAACTTAAGGAACACAAATGTACCTGTTACATTGAACTAAAAGAGGTAAAATGCACAGAAAGATGCACAAAGCAAAGAATCAGCTCCTGCAAATCAAAATAAAGAAAAAGAGATTGTCATACTGAGCCGGGATAAAACCAATGAGGCCTCTACCAACAATGTGAGAAAAGGTAAGGAGTTTCAAAGTGAAAGTCATAAGAAGGAATATCAAGTTAAAGGGTAGACTGGAAAGAAGGACATTACTACAAAAGAGGTAGAAAAACAATCTAATTTATTTACTTTGGAAAATGAAATCTCTAAGTTGAAATTTTCAATTCCTCTCATGAATTAGTGAAGAATGATAAGTATAAGTTTTAGACTACAAAAATGCTTAAGGTTGACCAAATGTCAGATAAAGTAAATGTTGCCAATGATGAGCCAACAATTCTTTTTGGTCCAACCTTAGAAGGAATTCCCGAAGATAGTGAAATACAACATTTTTATCTTAGTCTCAATCTTCATGACTTTATCCTCCATAACACCATACTAGATTCTGGTGCCTCGCATAATCTTATGCCCAAATTCGTCATGGACAAACTAGGACTGAGTATCACCCATCCTTATCATGACCTCTACTCTTTTCATTTGGGTAGAGTGAAATTTCTTGGCCGCATTAAAGATTTAGTAGTGTCCTTGGACCAAATTCCGGCCAAGAATGTGCTGATGGATGTAGTGGTCATTGATATTCCTCCATGGTTTGGTATGTTGAGTTTAATGTCTTGGGGAGCAAAATTAAAAGGAACTTTACAACTCGAGTTTTCATATGCTACTATCCCAATATTTGGGCAACTTCGAAAACTATATTGGGAAAAGGAGATGAAATTCATGATTAGTAGCAGGGAAAAACCAATAAATCACCCTATACATGCTGTACATACTGATCTTGATTATTTCATTTTGTATAGTGAAATGAATTTAGTCAATGATGAAAGTCAACTTGTAGAAATTTCAGAAGTTTCAGATGTTATAAACAATGTGCAAAAAGTTATGATTGCTGAAGGAAAAGAGATGAATTAAGAGTGTTTGCAACTCCTCTTGGAAATATTGTTGAGTTAGTGAAAAAAATAGAGTGTCTTGAGACAACCAGCCATCTTCCAAAATATCAAACGATTCAACCTTCATAAATTCGTTTTCCGAATGAAGAAAATGGTCTTTGGACCATGGATTTTGATGGTGCATTGGGAAAAGAAGGAGATGGGATTGGCGTTTGGATTCATGGTCCATTACATCATTCATGTAAAATTCCATGAAATGTAAGAATGAGTTCTTATAAGTTAGCTTTTGATTGCTCAAACAATGAGGCAAAGTATGACGCATTGATTTTTGGCCTCAACATTTTGAAGAAGTTGGGAGCAAAGAAAATTTATGTTTATTGCAACTCCAAGTTGGTAATCAAACAAGTAAAAGGGGAATACCAGGCCAAGCATCCAAGAATGAGAGCTTACCACAATTCTTTACTCAACATCCTAAAAACTTTTGCAGAATATACTTTGTCTCTTATTCCTAGAGCTCAGAATGTTATATCTAACTCTCTTGCTACTACAGCTAGTATGGTGAAGATTCCCATTCACTCCAATCATAAGTATTATATTCATGTTAAAATATGCCTAAATGTTCCTGATAATATGGGATTTTTGCAGGTGTTTTGGGATGACAAACAAAGCAAAATTTTTCTACAAATGGAAGGTGAATTCCAAAATTCCCGCATTGATGATACATCCAATATGAATGATCCACAGTTTCAATTAGCTGAGATTGAAATATTGCAACTGAAGGACAACAACATTCCAAGAGGTCTTGTACCTTTGGAAGAGTTGTTTGATCGTGACGATGTTGCCAAAAATCCCACCTTGGTCCCCACAGAGAAAGGTGTTGAAGATGTAAACATTGGTGCAACTAACAAGCCTAAGATGATCAAACTGTCAAAGTCTTTACCTCCTGAAATGAAAAGTAAGTACATAGATTTAGTGACAGAATTTTCTGATGTATTTGCTTGGGACTATGAAAATATGAAAGCTTATGACAAGAATATCATTCAGCACACCATTTCAGTCAAACATGATCAAAAGCCATTTCGCCAGAAACTGAGAAGGATTAATCCTAAGTTGCTACCATCAATTGAAAAAGAGGTAAATAGGATTTATAAGTCTAATATCATAGCTCCTATTCGATTTTCTGAATGGATGTCTAATCTAGTGCTGGTAAGAAAGAAGACTAGGGAGATTCATCTTTGCATTGATTTTAGAAATTTAAACAAATTGTCCTTGAAATATAATTATCCCTTGCAAAAGATGGATCATATACTTTAGAGGGTATTTGGGTCTTCCAAGATGTCATTTCTAGATGGATATTCCAGATACAATTAAATTTGGTGCATAAAGATGATCAACTGAAAACAACCTTCACAACACCATGGGGTACATTCATGTACACCAAGATGCCATTCGAATTAAATAATGCAGGAGAAACTTTTCAGTGGGCTATGGACAGAGCTTTCACTAATGAAAAGGATGTATTTCTGTTTATATATTTAGATGATCTCACATTTTTTTCCAAGTCTGATGAAGATCATTTACATCATTTGAGAATTGTTTTTTAGAAATGCAGAAAAATTGGCATTTCACTCAATCCAAAGAAGAGCCTATTCACCATGGAAGAAGGTAAGCTGTTGGGACACATTATCTCCAAGGATGGCATTCACATTGATCCTACAAGTGTTCAAGCCATTCAACAATTATATTTCCCAAGGAATAAGAAAGAAATTCAATATTTTAATGGGAAAATCAATTTTTTGAGAAGATTCATCCCCAACCTCACTGAACATTTAAAAGAGATGACAGACATGCTAAAAAAGGACATCGAGGTAAAATGGTCCTTAAAGGCCAAGGAATCTTTCCATGTAGTAAAATTTACATTATCTACTGCTCCTATTCTAATTAGTCCATATTATACTTCAGATTTTATCATCTTTTCATTTGCCTCTGAGCATACATTAACAACAGTCCTAATGAAAAAGAAAGATCAGAAAAATGAGCAACCTATAACATTCTTCAGTCACACAATAAGAGATGAAGCACTAAGATACAACATAATTGAAAAGTAGACTTTGACATTGGTGAAAGCTCTCAAAGATTTTCGAGTCTATATTTTTCTTTCTCACACCATTTCTTATGTTCCCACAACAGTAGTAAAACAAATTCTTGTGCAAGCAGATCCTGAAGGAAGAAGGGGAAAATAGATTGCAGCCATGCTGGAGTATGATTTTGAGATAAAGCCCAGAAATCTCATCAAGGGACAAGGTTTGGCTAAGCTTATGGATAAATCTAATTTGCATGCACTATATATCAATTTGATTGAAACACTTTCTGAATAAGAAGGAATAGGCTCATACTTATAGGTGTCCAATATGTTCATTTCATCTCCATGGTATTCTAACATTGTTTATGTATTGTAGCATTTAAATCCTCCATTGGAAGTTCCCAAAGGTAAAACTAGATCTTTAAAGTTGAAAGCTTCAAAATACTATTTTCTTGATGGTGTTTTATACTGGAAAGACCCTGGTGGTGTGTTGCTGAACTGTTTAGTAGAAAATCAAGCAAAGGATGCGATGAAATATTTTCACAAAGGTGACTGTGGTGACCATCACTTCTAGAAGACTACAGCAAATAAGATTTTGAGAGTTGGTTTCTATTGGCCCACTCTTTTTCTAATGTATATAAAATAGTGATGAGTTGTCATGAATGTCATATTTTCCAAGGAAAAATAAAACTTTTTCCATTACCCTTGCAACCCATTTCAATCACAGCTACTTTCCAACAATGGGGTCTTGACTTCATTAGCGAGGTTCATCCTTCATCATAAGCACAACACAAATGGATATTGGAGCCAGGGACTACTTTACAAAATGGATTGAGGAAATCCCAACCAGGCAAGCTATTGAATTTGTCATCATTCAATTTATTGAATTTGATATCTTATCTAGATTTGGCTACCCATAGAAAATAATGACTCATAATGCTGCTACTTTCAAGTCAAAAAGGATCGTGAAGTTTTGTGCTAAGTACCATATTATATTGGGACATTCCACTGCTTATCATCCACAAGGGAATGGTCTAGCCAAATCTTCCAACAAATCTTTGATCAACATCATCAAAAAAGTTTTAGAAGTGAACAAGAAGAACTGGCACAAAAAGCTCATTAATTCTTCATGGGGGAATAGAGTCAGTATTAAGAAAACAATAGGTATGTCTCCTTTTCAGTTGGTTTATGGGATTGATACAATTTTTCCTTCATCTCTTGCCGTCCCAGACATGAAACTTCTGTAGGAATTGGACAACGAAACCAATGTGTTGTAGTGGCGACAACCACCCTCGAAAATTTTTCCTTAGCCTCGTTTCGGAGCCTTCCTTCCAACCTTCATAGTAGCTTGCATTGCTTCTTCAAGTTCACAAGCTTCAACCTCTTTCTTGCACAAAGGTAGCTTGTCAGTCATAGCTTGATCCATTCCCCTCACAGGATATTCACCCAAACTTGGTCCAACTACAAGTCAAGCAACTTCTCTTGAAAATTGCGCATTTCTAGAGGGAAACCAACCTTCCCTCTAGAAATTGTGCAATCCTCTCTGGCAGCCTGCAGGGCTCCAGGATTGCACAATCTTGCCTGCCAACACTCCCAGAGGAATTTGTGAAAAATTCCACAACAAGGATTCTCAGCCTAGAATTTGCACAAATCTGGGCTGCAGTCAGTTGCTATGCTCGGAAATAATGCAAATCTCCTAGGCAACTAGCCTAGCTCCCAGCCAGAAATGTGGATTTTTCTCCAGCAGTCAAGCAGTCTCCTACATGTGTAGCTGATTTCACTGGTTCCCTCCGGGACTGAGCAAAATGACTTTCATGCATGGCCTACTTCTCCCAAGGCAGCATACAAAGGCATCCCTTGTTTCAGGGATCTATGTTTAGCAGTTTGAGGTTACACGCAAGGAGCAATTCTGAAACCTCCCACCAAGTGCCGCTTCCCCTAGATTTGTGGAATGCACATAACAACCTTGATGTTATAAAAACTCATCAATCAGACATTGCAGAGCTCATTCCTCACATCAACCTTGTAGCTCTGACATCCCACTTCACATCTAGGAGTAGTTGACACATTCAACTCAGCTGTTTTAGGGTAAGCCTGCTTCCCATGCCTTGTGCCACATTTCTGTTGCTTTTTGTGTTTTCGCTTGTGGGAGTATTGTTTGCTTGATTTCTTTGAATGCTTGCTTTTTGTTACATATATACTAGCTTGTCCTAGCTCTGTTTCAATTTTCATTGCTATCTCAGTATTGTCGCATGCATGAAACTTTTTTGCACAGAGGTTCGCCCAACCGACGAACTGCCTCACCCACGTGCATGTTGATCTATTTGCTGAATCTTTAATTCATGTTTTGCTTGCACTGTTAATCAATTCTGCTATCACTTAATTTCCCCATCCATTCACTGACTTACTTTCTTTCAGTTGCCCATCATCTAGTCGGGCCAACCTTGGCCTCGGCTCTGCCTTCACCAAGGCTGCGTTGCGCAATATAGGAAACAAAAGCTCACCTTCCTCTCTAGATTTGTGCATTCCTACCCAACAATGGCCTCCAGGACTGCTTTTCACATTTTTGGAGGATAGTGGTTGCTTGGCCCAAGAATTTTCACAAATATGTCCATAGGCCAACAGTTCTTCCCAGCTGGAATTGCGCATTGTATAATTCCAGCAGTGAGTAGCTAGACTAGACTGTGCATTGCAGAATTCTGGCAATCAGTCAGTCTCCTAGTAGCCCAAATTGTGCTTTGTGCAGTCTTAGTAGTCGATCTCCTGACCTCCTAGCCAAAATTACGCAACCTTCATGATCATGCACCTAGGTATGTTACAAGTTAGTTCTCATGTTCATTTTGGTTTTTGACTGACAGATTTCTTGCCATGAGTGTTGCCGCGTCTCTAGGTATCCCAGGTGTTCATATGCTTCTCAACAGTACATGTACAATGGTTTCTAGGAGAGTAGAGATGAAGACACCATTCAGAGCACACTTGGGGATGCAATCGATTAAGTGTCCATGGAATTTCCTACCAACAAAGACATCAAGTTGTTCATAGACAAGGACATCAAGATATGACAACAGCAACACTAGAGTGAGAAACATCATGAACAACAACTAAAGAACAACATACCAAATGCAATGAATGCAAGAGGGGGGTTGTTGATAACATGAAGGTGGAACAAGATTGCAAGCTCAATCGGGTCCATTGATGATGAAAGCAACTTTGTAGACTCTGACTATGAAGTGACAATGCGACATGAATATTGTGCAAAGGCAGAAGATGGAACAAAGAAGGAGTTGCATGTGTTAAAGTAGCAACTCAGGAAGAACATGAAGCCGCATAGACAGACGAATGAGTTGCAATAGGAACAAGAGCAACAGTGGGCGCAACATGCACTCACAGATGAAACTGCACCCGTACAAGTTAAGGATCCATCCCAATTGCTGACACAAAGAAAACATGGTGAGAAATGTTGTTGATCACATGCAAGGGATTCAACAACATGCATGTCAATGAGTGCATGCATGCAATCCAACCCATTCAAGACACACCAACGCGAAGACAAGAAGAAAGTCCAACTAGGGTTGAATATGTACTTCAACAAGTTGATGCGCATGTCCACCAACACACAATTGAATATCAGCACGAACACTATGCATTAGTGTGGTGCCGGTTCAGCCGTACCCAAGAAGATCATGCACATGTTAGTAGATGAGTCGGATGAAGTGGTCGCACTAATGCACTAGTTGCAATGGAGGACAGAGTTTGCTTAAGCAAGATGACCAAACCTGGCATCAACTCACCACCTTCACCATCACAAGCATGTCAAAGAGTTATTCTCATCACAACAGACTAAGTGTTAGAGATGTCTTGCAAGGCTTGCTCAAGCCATGTTGTCTCACATGAGTACATGTGCATTGTAATGTTGAGTCATGTCAAGTATAAGTCAAGTGTCAATGGATGGATGTAATAGTCATAGAGTAGGTGAAGAGTCAAGAGGGTAGTTGAACTGTCACAAAGGGGAATGTCAAGGGTCACCCCACCCTTTGCTATAAATAGTCCCTCATAACTCATTGTAGAAGCTTTTGATAAGCCAATCTTCTACTAACATTATCTTGAAGAAGGCTTGGATACTATTGTAATGGACCTTGGCTTCTCCACTGCACGAAGCTAGTACATCTCTTTGGAGGAGCAGACGAATGTGGTTGTAACATTCCACTGATGGGGCTAGTAGGTTTACATGGATGTATTGTATGATTGTAACTTACACTTTATATAATAAGAGCCAACACATTTTCATGCATATGTTGTTATTGTAGTTGGACTGCTCTAGTTGCCTTAATGATATATGTTGTTTAACTTACGTATTTCTCTATTAACTAATTCACACACAATTTTATGAATCTTGTTGCAAATGCATTGTGTATGATGTTAATGTTGTCACTGTCCATGTCAACTACTCTGCTAGACACCAAACAGACCTTTCACATGAACCTTGCTATAACAACTGTTACACTCATTCAAACTGATCCATGAGTGATGTATGTGTTATCTTACCTTGTATGTTGTGACCACCACATCCGAGTGGACTGCTCTGCCAGAAGTTGTGTACGTCCTTTTGTGTTGTGTGTTCCTAGCCGAGTTGGGACTGATCCATTTCGACCTAGAACTCACCTTCACCCTTTTCTCCCCCTTATGTGTTAGAACCTCTCATACCTCTTCCTTGACTCATTGCAGTGGTCACACCCTTGCTACTGACAGAGTTATCTTACTTGCCTTTTTGTGACATCACAGTTAAGGCATTACCTTACAACCCACTACTGGGACTCCTACACCAAACAGTCTGAGGTCTAATTGGGACTTCTTACTGTGGATATCCCCTTAACATGTTGGCAGGTCCAACATTGTCAAAATTTCTAGCACCAGAAGGAGGGCCTAATGACAAGATGTGTCCCCTCATCCAGTTTTGAACCTTTGCATATCTTTCATGGAGTCTTGCAATCTTCTTCCCCTGAGGTGTTTTTTGAATCGTGAATGTGTATCCATCTTAGGAAATATTTTTGATCTCTTGTCCACTCACACGTATGATGGTGAAGGAAAAGTGGGCTGGCCTGAGAACTTACATAACTTTCTTTCCACGATTCATGAAGAAGATGAGTTTTCTGATAAACATGCTAGTTTTCTCCTTGCATACACACTTTCCAAATCATCGTTTCATTGGGTGCTCAACCTATTGACTAACATTGTGCACTCATTTGAGCACTTCTATGATCTTATTGAAGACACATTCTATCATTTTGATCCAAACCATCTTGACTGGAAACTATTACAACAACGGAGGCTCCGAATGAATCCGTTATTGATTTTTTGCAGCACATCCATGACTTGCAGTTTCAAGCTCTGAGGAGCTAGATGAAATTTTCTTATCTTTGGGACCGGTTTGAGTACTACCTTAAGAAATCTACTCGTCCCAAGAGAAAGTTTGAGATCAAGCCTCGCTCAACATTCTTCATCAATGGAGCTACACAATCTCATGTGGAAGTGGGCAATGTCTCAACTGACTATCTGCCTTCCTCTTATTCAATGGTTCCACGACTACCCAGTAATGTTGAGGATCGTGCTCACACACTTGTTCATCCTTCACACCCTCCCAACATCACTTCACTCAATTTTTGTGCAGATTTGGTTGTGAGTCCTTCGAGTCCTCATATGCATTCTTTTCTACAACCTCCATCTTCACACCCGGGTGTTCCTCCAGATGATGCTGTCTTGTGTTTGTTCATTCCAAACTCTTCACTTGTTGTGAAAGAGGAACAACCCACTAACAGAGTTGGTGTTGCACAACCAACATGCACTATTATTCATGAAGAGTATGAGTGGGAGATTGAGCATCAACACTCAACGAAGGATGATTCCCTTCTGTCCGAGCCCCCTTCGTTCTTTCCTAACATCATTGTTGAACATGGCATCCATGATTTCACATGTGTGTCTTCATCCACAGATGCACCCATTATTGATCTTTCACAGGACACACCATATGTTAACCCATCATCAAACAATAGAGAGGACCAATCATTCATTGGAAATCTACTTGATCTTTCATCTGCTTTTCTCAGAAATGTAGAGGGTGAACCTCCTTCCTCCTCATCTACCCCTCTGTGTGATTCATCAAACCATGAGGATGTCAACTAACATCCTAAATTTTATGATCTTGGTTGTTGTTATATCTTCACCTCATCATCTGATCACGATGTTGATTCACTCGTTGTTAATCCATCTAAGCCACTGGTCTATGAAGATCCATCTGCCAATGAAGTAGAAACCCCACAAGCCGTCGAGGCACTTCAGCCTGAGCTGGTGGTTATGTCAGGCCCTCGTTTTCCTGTGGTTGGTTTTTCTTCCAATCAGGAAAATTTTCAAACACTCAAGGCTCCTCATCACTCATCTGTATACACTCAAGCTCATTTTAACACTCAATTTTACTTCCTCCACCCGAACTACACAATCCCATTACTCATGCATTGGAGGAGTCTTACATTGCAAGCACTCGTGTGCGACGGAAGTTATCTTTGTTCCTTTTGTCTTGCATGTCACAATCAAGACTGTGCTTATGCTTCAAAGTTCCACGTAGTGTCACAAAGAACCATGATAATTTTGCGGACTGCCTGTCATGCACATGCACTCACTTATGTCCCATGGGCACTTTGAATCATGAAGTGTGGTTGTCTTCATTGTTATCTCTTTCTTGCTTGCTGGTTCACACAACTGGGTTGCTCGCGGACCAAGCCTTCACCAACATGGGTCCACCAATGCACCCGTGGCTGCATTGGAAGTATCACTTCATGTGATCAAACCCATGTACTGTTAGTGTAGGAGTAGGAGTAGTGTTTGCTTTTAGTTGTTTGCTTGTGTGCTTGTTTACTTACGTGCTTTGTTTGCTTGTTTGTTTTCTTTCTTGTTTGTTTACTTGCTTCGCTTTCATTTTTTATTATGCTCTTTCTTTGCTTTGTTGATTGTTCGTTCGTTCGCTTGTTTTGTTCATAGGTTAGTTTTGCATGAAACCATGTATGACTCTTGAAGTGAGCTCGGTAAAGTATAAGAGGGCTTGTATAGCTATCACTTATTGGTTATCTGTCATCTTGCCTCTGTATGATGAGCTTGTTACTTTTAGTCCATGATACGTAGAAGGAAAATAAGTACTATTTGAAGTGAACCTTGGTGTAAACACAACGCTTGCACGCTAACTAGTGTCACCTTCTCTAGTCGATTGTTTTTGGGTTAACCCTTGTCAGCTCAGTCAAGTAGA
This sequence comes from Pinus taeda, assembly GCA_000404065.3. Taxonomy (NCBI): domain Eukaryota; kingdom Viridiplantae; phylum Streptophyta; class Pinopsida; order Pinales; family Pinaceae; genus Pinus; species Pinus taeda. The sequence goes on along the minus strand of APFE030439743.1, from coordinate 142,520 downwards.
GTAAGGTAAGCGGAAAAACCTTAACAAGCACGTCAGGGATACAATAAACTAATTCTCTACTGGAATAGCCTCTTCTGCTCTCAATAAGTTAGGATCCCTCTTTCGCCTATGAAATGAATAAATTCTATGCACAGTGAAAAATGAAAAAAATTAAAAGAAAAAAATTAAAAATGAAAAATGAATAAGATGAAAGAAGATAAAGGCTTCCTACGTAGGGAGGTGACACAAGTAACTCCACTGGGGTATTGACCAGGCTTGTTAGCAGTAGAGCCATGCTTGTGTTCCTATGTGACTCCACCGGGGTACTGGCTAGGCCTGCTGGCAGTGGAGAAAAACCATAGATGAAACTAAGACTCTGATGACTATACCACTTGTGAAAATATATATCCCTCTGTTAGCCTCCTGCTGCAGCAGGTCACTCATATTTCATGATTGACATTTTTAAAGGCCAAATATGTCATACTTTGCATGCTGCAATGCTCCATATTTGCTTAACAGTCTCCAAGCGAAGAAGGCTACTCAGAGTTCATTTAACTGCCTTCCAAATTTTGAGAAGTTATTCCGGTGTTGCACAATTTTCAGTTAAAGGGAGGTCCAAACAACTTAATCTTGGTCTCCCTAGGTTTAAATTTCCTGTTTTAGAATATAGAGAATGAAAATCTGTCCAAACAGCTTAATCTGGGCCCTCGGATGAAATAAGGGTAGTCTGTAGATAGGAAAGCATGAAAAAGAAAAAATGATGGGTTTGCAAGTCTAAGTGCACCCAAACCAAAAGAAGAAAAAATGTTAGGTAAGTAGGCTGGGTAGGTAGTTTTGAGGTTGCTGAATCTTGATTGTTGATCAGTTCTAGGTTTCCAGGTATCATCTTTACTCAGGACACAATCACCAGGCAGTTCTATGCGAGAAGCTCAAAAACAGGCATAACTAACTTCCTTTCTCCATCTCCCCCAATCATTAACTAATTTCCCCAAAAAGATGTCAAGATCTGCTTGATACCTCTTAAGTTCCATCATTTTCATATCATTAGCTTGGGTGAAGATCTGCTTTGCTCAAAGATATTCCATACTCTCTCTATAAGGTTCTCTCCCCTCGTTGCAGCCTAAGATCTCCCAAACTTAGCGCTTTCTTACCATCTCCATATTAACTACTGACATTATTATTTAACTCCCTATATTTTACCATCCCCCTACTAAAACTATGTAAATCATCCCCTATGTAAATATCCCTCCCCTTGGTTGAAAAATAACCATAAGTACCCCTGGGAATTGCTCAGTTTACCTGAAACTTAGCAAGAGTCCTCACGCTGCCCCTTCAAACCATCTTCCAAATACAATGGACTCCTTCCAAAGTATAAAATCCTTTTTTTAGGTTATCGGACCCCTTACGAAGCCTCAAATGCCTTTCTGACCCACTTGCTCACTCCTTTCGACCGCAATAAACCCCTTGCCGACTTCCTTAACACTCCGCAGACCCTAGAAAGCAAGCTCGCATCGCAAGATCGCAATATTCTCACCATATAAGTTATGCCCCATTCGTCATTACCCGACGCGATATCGCAATGTCAGCGATCGACAGTCGCAAGTGTCGCATGTCCAAATAAAATACCTTCCCATTCCCCGCCGACGCGATTTTGTGATCGCATCGGAAGAAGTCCATTGCATCGCCTTCAAGTATGAGCACCCCACCATGTCACATTTGTACCAGGACCCACTGCTGACGTCAGTAGGCTGACGTCATCCGCCATACTTCTGATGTCAGCAGCCAAGAAACCAAAAATTCGGCAGGAAGAGAAATCACACTTCGGAGCTCCGGAACAAGAAACAGAGGCAGTTTTCGATGCGCGATTAGCGTGAAGTGCTAATCACACATCGCTATGGGAAATAGGCCGTTTTGGGGAATCTTTAGGGAATCTTTTGATTCTTTGGCCCGTTTTGCGCCGAAAAAGCCCGAAATCGCCCGATTTTGCCAAATTAATCTAGTTTAAAGACAACAAAGGACCAATGACAGAGATTAAAGTGTATCAGATCAAATCATCAGGGAACAAGCACGTCAAAGAGTATCAGCAGGCGGTGGAAGCCATCAATGTAGTGGCAAAGAGTATCAGCGAAAATCTTAAGCAGTGGCCCAAAGCAGGAGAACATTTAATACCTTCCAGTAAAGTCAAAGAAAGAGGGCGAAGCCACTCAAAAACCCTCAAATAATAATTATTGCACATTTAACTCGCACCAGAATAGAACTACAAATCCCAAAGCACAGTTATTCCAGCAGCACCGCATCAAGCCTCCAAGGGCCACATTGCACTCTTTTTGATTCAGTTGCCTCTGGCGCAGCCCAAAGGATTTACCTGCATTTAATTCCAGCGACACTTAGGTTTTAGAAAAGCTTTTCCAGCAGACCTGTTTAGGTCAATTGTAATGAATGACTTTCTGATATTTTGCTTATATATACCACCCTGAAAGATGGAGTAAGGGGTTGGTTGGTGGGTGAGTCGAGTAAATTGCTTAAATCTTTTCTCGACATTTTCTTCAAGCAGAGACCCGCACTGTAACTATCATATTTTATATAATCAAAGACTACTGAAAGCATGGATTTCAAAACTGCTTGATGTGTTTAATGGGCCGAGGAGTGATTACGGAATTCCTGTGCTTCTACATGGTTCAATAAGTGTTTCTCAACTCTGTCAATTTTCATGTTTGTTTTACCACCGTTCTGCCATCTAAAGTGCAGAAAAGAAGAATAGCTTAGGATTTGTTTAACTACACCTTAAGCTCAATTTCTGCATTTTTTCATGTTTTCATCAGAAATAGCTATGAACATGTATACTTAAATGATATTGTTTACGCTGTTTCTTTCACATATGAATGAGAGTTTAGGAATTATTAGCTGCTCCTAGATAACCATTCATCCACTTCTCCTCTTTTTTAGTCTGATGAAATGATTCTCCGTTGCCTTTCAACTCTGATCTTCATTCCATCCTTTCAGTAGATTGATCATTGGATCATGTGTGGCTATCTCGCTCCTTAATCCTCTCGTGACCAAGAAAACACAATAGCGAGCCTTAATCCATGACTCCATGCCCAATGGTTTGAAACTTATCACACCTTACCTTGCCTCTTTGTTTGAGATTTCTACCTTCCATCCAAACACAAACAAAAAACACCTGAGCCAAAAGCTAGCCTAAAATCATTAACAAAGTTGAATCATTAAGAGAGAGCCCTCTCTGATTGCAGGTGGGCTAGAACCTGCAATCCAAAGATTGGTTTGTGGTTACCTCGGTCATATCCCTAAACAGGATCCTAGGGACAGCCTGAGTGATAACACCCTCAACCCCAATCGAAACAACTTTGTTGCCTTGGCTTGTGTTGTGTGTGGAGCATGATTGTTCAGAGGTCTTTGTTTCATCCGGATGTATACCCCAGGAAGTTTGTACACCCCTCCACATGGGGGGGTGCGGGGGGACTTGTCCCCCGTCGCGGGGGCCCGGGGGGGCCGATCCCCCCTGGCTGGGGGGTCCGGGGGCCAGCGGTCCCCCGGCGGGGCCTCGGGGGCAGCGACCTCGAAGCTAAAAACAGATGTAAATTTGCCTTGTAAAAGTAAAGTAATTTCTAGTCAATCTGGGCCATTCATTAGGTGGATGATCTAACGGTAGAACTTATGTTTAGTTTAGGGTTTTTTGCCCTAGAAGGCAACCTCTCTCTTTGTATGAGGGAATTGTATTTGAGGCCGTGATAGATGTGTGTGTGAGCAGAAAACAGAGAGGTGAGACTATGAGAGAAAACAGAGGATATTACAGCGGATTTGCTGTAGGTTGTGTCTCTTCATTTTGCTGGATAATAGAAAGGAAGGACTAGCTGTTCGGGGTGGATGTAGCCCAAACTGGGTGAACCAGGTATATCTGTGTCTCTCTTGTTTTATGCGTTTTCTGTGTTTATATTTCTACAATATTTTATGTGTTCCATTGCTCTGTAATATATAATTTTCTAACAACTGGTATCGCAGCCGAAGGTCTATTTGGTTGATAAACTCACAGGAAAGAAGGGTTCCTTGTTCGAGTGGGAGTAATGGCGAAAGATGGTAAGTTTAGGGTTGAGAAATTTAACGGCAAAAAATTCTCATTGTGGAAGATGCAGATGGAAGATTATCTGTATCAGAAAGATCTATACCTACCATTGGGCGGAAAAGCAAAGAAGCCGATGGATATGGAAGATGAAGAATGAAACCTTCTCGATAGAAAGACACTCAGAACAATACGGTTGTGCCTTGCAGCGTCGGTCGCCTTCAACATTTCAAAGGAAACAACGACATAGGGTTTGATTAAGGCATTGGAGAAACTATATGAAAAACCCGTGGCCTCAAACAAGGTATTTCTTATGAAACGATTATTTAATATGAAGATGTCGGAAAGTGGATTTGTTGCAGATCATTTAAATGATTTTAATACTGTTACAAGTCAGTTATGTTCCATAGGGATAAACTTTGATGATGAAGTTAGAGATCTATTATTCTTGTGCTCATTGTCAGAAAGTTGGAATGGTTTAGTAATGGCCATTAGTAACTCTGTGTCTGGATCTAGTACTTTAAAGTTTGATGATGTTGTCGGTGCTATCCTTAGCGAGGAAATGTGACGGAAAAGCTTCAGTGAGACATCGAGAAATGCTTTGAGTGCAGAGTCTAGGGGAAGAAAAATGAAAAGAGGAAAGAGCTCAGGATATCGCAGTAAATCAAGGAAAGGCAGATGCAAGTCCAGATCGGGGATAGTGTGCTGGAAATGCGGAAAGAAAGGACACCTAAAGAAAGACTGTAGATCTCAGAAGGGAAAATAAGGAGATTCACAGCAAGAAAACAATCATGAAGCAAATGTGATAGGTGAGGTGTTACAAGATGCTTGGATTCTTTCTTTCAAAAATATTACTGATTCCTGAGTGGTAGATTCAGGGGCCTCATTCCATGCCACACCATATAAGAAACACTTTCATGACTATGTTCAAGGAGATTTTGGACAAGTTCATTTGGGTGATGATAAACCCTGTAAAATTGTTGAAATGGGTAAGGTTCTTGTAAAACAGCAGAATGGAAACCAATGGCTACTAAAGGAGGTAAGGCATGTTCCAGATCTAAAGAAAAATCTGATTTCAACAGGGCAGTTAGGCGGTGAAGGTTGTGTGACAACTTTCTCAGATAAAGCTTGGAAGGTCACCAAAGGAGCCCTGGTAATAGCAAAAGGCGAAAAGGTTGGTACATTGTATTTATGCAATGGTATTTCTAACTCTGTTAATGCTTTAACTTCCAAAGGAGCAGATGCAGCATTATGGCATCATACACTTGGACACATGAGTGAAAAAGGGATGAAGATTCTTCACTCAAGGAATTTGTTGCCGGGTTTGAAGAATGTTGATTTGGACTTCTGTGAGAATTGCATTTATGGAAAACAGAAGAGAGTTAGATTTCTCAGAGTTGGGAAAGAAAAGAAGAATGAAAAATTAGAGCTTGTGCATACAAATGTATGGGGACTTTCTCAGGTATCATCTCTCGGTGGCTCTCGTTATTATGTTACTTTTATTGATGGTGCAACTAGAAAAACTTGGATTTATTGTATTAAGAATAAATCTTATGTATTTGATACTTTCAAGAAATGGAAAGCTTTGGTTGAGATTGAGACATGAAATAAATTGAAGTGTATTAGATCAGACAATGGAGATGAATATTGTAGCAAAGAGTTTGATAGGTACTGTTCAGAGCATGGAATTCGCAGAGAGAAGACAGTTCCAAGAACACCACAAGAAAATGGTGTGTCAGAAAGGATGAACAGGACAATCATGGAGGGTGCATGAGATTGCATGCAGGATTGCCTTTACAGTTTTGGGCAGATGCTGTAGATACTGTTGTTTATCTAATAAATAGAGGGCCTTCAAGTTACTTGGATGGTGGTGTTTCAGAGGAAGCATGGATAGGTAAAAAGGTAAACTACTCCTTTTTAAAGCCTTTTAGTTGTGAGGCCTTTGTCCATATTGATAAATAAAATAGAACAAAGCTTGAGGCAAAGTCAAATAAATGTAACTTTATTGGATATGGTGTTAATGATTTTGGTTATCGCTTATATGATTATGAAAATCACAAAATCATTAGGAGCAGAGATGTAATATTCAATGAAAAGGTCTTGTACAAGAATTAGTTGCAGGAAAAGAAACAAGAAAAAGAAAACAAGGAATACACAGTTCTTGATGAGATCACTGAAAAAGTAAAGGTGCATGAAAATAATAATAATCAACAACCACAACAAAACCAACCACCACAACAGCAACAGGCACCCCAAACACCTGAAAGTGGTGTTAGAAGATCTACCAGGATAAGTATACCTCGTGAACGATACTCTCCTTCATTATATTATCTATTGTTGACTGATTTTGGTGAACCTGAATGTTATGAAGAAGCAATGCAGGTTGAAAGCAAGAAGAACTAGGAGCTAGCCCTGGAAGAAGATATGGACTCCTTAATGCATAACCAGACTTGGGACTTAGTTAAGTTTCCTGCAGGAAAATCTACATTGAAGAATAAATGGGTTTACAGGCTGAAGGAAGAAGATGGAGGAAAACAAAGGTACAAAGATAGACTTTTGGCGAAGTGGTTTGCATAGAAGAAAGGTATTGATTTTGATGAAATATTTTCTCCTGTTGTTAAAATGAATTCAATCAGAACTATTTTAAGTCTAGTAGTAGTTGAAGATTTGCATCTTGAGCAATTAGATGTAAAGACAACCTTTCTCCATGGGGATTTGG
>APFE030439743.1:85330-135734 GCA_000404065.3 Pinus taeda | reverse complement strand
AATTAATATTTATGTTAATTTAATTAAGCCCCTTTCTTTTCTTTCTTCTTTCTTTTCTTTTTTTTTTTTAATATTATATGAATTATATTAATTAATTCTATTAATTTTTAATTTTTTAAAAACCTTATTACCCTATTTTATTTTTATAATCAAATTTTATTTTTTATTTTTAATTTATAAGGCCTTTAATTTAATTAATTAATTACGCCGCTTAATTTAATTTAAATTTAATTAAGAATACTTACAAATTAATTAAATTAATCATAATTAATTTAAATAAATAAATTAAATGATAAGGGAAGATTAATTAATTAATTAATAAACCTTCTGACTGGAAGGTCTATTGGTCTTGAGCTTCCAAGGCCTTCGAGGGGTTTATTTCTCTGATCAGGGGAAACCAGTTTCCACTGATTTCACTTCCATTGTCTCTGTTGAGGTTCTGCGGGAATTTCATAATTTCAATGGCCTCTCTGATTTTTCTTTTATGATAATTGTCCTCCCTTGCGATTACCTTGGCGTCTTCCAAACACATATGATGTTTGGTCTTGGATGAGTGCTCTGCAAGGGCCGACGTACGAGATCTATCATTCTTTATGTCAGCCGCGTGTTCTTTAAGCCTTGTTTTTAGAGACCGACCTATTTCCCCAATATAACTCTTACCACATGAGCAATCAATCTTGTATACTCCCTTGAGTTGTTGACGATCGATGTTATCCTTAACCGACTTCATCATTTGCCTTATTGATCCACATGTTATAAATTGAGGATGAGATAGCACACCTTTTTTGAGTTTGGCCGAATTATTACACATATACTGAAGCTGATGAAACATTATTCAAATTAAGAAAACATCAATTACCAATAGAGGATTGGTGGCAAAGCCTACTTCAGATTCTAAAGTAGTTTGATTCTCTTCTTATTTATTGTCTGCATAAGCAATTTTCATTATATGGCTCAGCTACCAGAAAATCAAACTGACAGTGGATTAAATTCACGCTAAAATATTTAAAAGCATAGACCAGGTGGCACAGGACAACACTACAGGATAACACATCAAAGAAGTGGTCACCCCCCGACTACTAGAGTCAAAGGGTCAATAGCACATAGGACACTTGCTACAACGAGTAAAGAGCTTTTAATTCCTCAGTTATTGTTGCGTGATTTTTCCACAAATAGTTATTGATTATGTCAGAGTGGATGGATACATTAATTTCCAGATATTCCCCTATGGGATATTTTATAAAACTCTTATATATACTTGTCAAAGAGATGTATTATTGTTGGTTGGTGATTTTCTTTCTGGATTGCATTGTAAAATATCAGAATCTATTAATACAAAGTGTTGTTGAAGTTCACTGTGTCTGAATCATCTAAAGGTGGATTGGATGTTCTGGAACTTGCTACAGAATTCCTATGTCATTCTATGGAACAATAAGTTATAAAAACTGTGTTTTATGTTATCTATATTCGTAGATTCCATGTATGTTTCATGATCTTGATAACAGTGGAGAAGAATAGCATAGGATTTGTTTAAATGCACCCTGTGTTCAATCTCTGCTATTAATTATGTTTTCTTCAGGATTCGTCATAAATATGAATTGTTAATTGCTCTTGCACAATGTTCATACACTTTCCTTCTGCCAGTACAATGAAAGATTCTTGATTTCGTTTCATTCCCTGACTTCATCCCATCATTTCCAGATTTGAAAATTGTTCCTAGCTTGCCTATCCTGCTCTGTGGTACTACCTTTTCACCAAGAAATTCCTTCAGTGATTGCACTTTCAATGACTCCATTGCCCAATGGAAAAAACCGTTTTGTACTTTCACCCTAACTCTGTCTGAGATCACCATCCAACAAACTTAAAACCAAACCCTGTTCATCATAACTAGCCTAAAATACTCCAAAACAAAGCTAAATTTCAAAGAGAGAGCCCTCTCTGGTTGTAGGTAGAATAGGACCTACAACTAAAAGATTGGTTAGTGGTTACCTCGGCCGTATTCCTTTTAGGAAGCAGGGAACAACCTGAGTGATAACAGATCTGTTGCAGACCATTTAAATGATTTTAATACTGCTACAAGTTAGTTATGTTCTGTAGGGGTAAACTTTGATGATGAAGTTAGAGCTCTATGATTCTTGTGCTCATTACCAGAAAGTTGGAATGGTTTAGTAATGGCCATTAGTAACTCCATGTCTGGATCTAGTAATTTAAAGTTTGATGACGTTGTCAATGCTATCCTTAGCGAGGAAATGCGACAGAAAAGCTCTGGTGAGACATCGGGAAATGCTTTGAGCGCAGAGTCTAGGGGAAGAAAAATGGAAAGAGGAAAGAGCTCAGGATATCGCAGTAAATCAAGGAAAGGCAGATCCAAGTCCAGATCGGGGATAGTGTGCTGGAAATGTGGAAAGAAAGGACACCTAAAGAAAGACTGTAGATCTCGGAAGGGAAAAGAAGGAGATTCACAGCGAGAAAACAATCATGAAGCAAATGTGACAGGTGAGGTGTTACAAGATGCTTTGATTCTTTCTTTCGAAAATATTACTGATTCCTGGGTGGTAGATTCAGGGGCCTCATTCCATGCCACACCTGATAAGAAATACTTTCATGACTATATTCAAGGAGATTTTGGACAAGTTCATTTGGGTGATGATAAACCCTGTAAAATTGTTGGAATGGGTAAGGTTCTTGTAAAACAGCAGAATGGAAACCAATAGCTACTAAAGGAGGTAAGGCATGTTCCAGATCTAAAGAAAAATTTAATTTCAATAGGGCAGTTAGGCAGTGAAGGTTGTGTGAAAACTTTCATAGATAGAGCTTGGAAGGTCACCAAAGGAGCCCTGGTAATAACAAAAGGCGAAAAGGTTGGTACATTGTATTTATGCAATGGTATTTCTAACTCTGTTAATGCTTTAACCTCCAAAGGAGTAGATGCAACATTATGGCATCATAGGCTTGGACACATGAGTGAAAAAGGAATGAAGATTCTTCACTCAAGGAATTAGTTGCCAGGGTTGAAGAATGTTGATTTGGACTTCTGTGAGAATTGCATTTATGGAAAACAGAAGAGAGTCAGATTTCTCAGAGTTGGGAAAGAAAAGAAGAATGAAAAATTAGAGATTGTACATACAAATGTATGGGGACCTGCTCAGGTATCATCTCTCGGTGGCTCTCGATATTATGTTACTTTTATTGATGGTGCAACTAGAAAAACTTGGATTTATTGTATTAAGAATAAATCTTATGTATTTGATACTTTCAAGAAATGGAAAGCTTTGGTTGAGATTGAGACATGAAATAAATTGAAGTGTATTAGATCAGACAATGGAGATGAATATTGTAGCAAAGAGTTTGATAGGTACTGTTCAGAGCATGGAATTCGCAGAGAGAAGACAGTTCCAAGAACACCACAAGAAAATGGTGTGTCAGAAAGGATGAACAGGACAATCATGGAGGGTGCATGAGATTGCATGCAGGATTGCCTTTACAGTTTTGGGCAGATGCTGTAGATACTGTTGTTTATCTAATAAATAGAGGGCCTTCAAGTTACTTGGATGGTGGTGTTTCAGAGGAAGCATGGATAGGTAAAAAGCTAAACTACTCCTTTTTAAAGCCTTTTAATTGTGAGGCCTTTGTCCATATCGATAAAGAAAATAGAACAAAGCTTGAGGCAAAGTCAAAGAAATGTAACTTTATTGGATATGGTGTTAATGATTTTGGTTATCGCTTATATGATTACGAAAATCACAAAATCATTAGGAGCAGAGATGTAATATTCAATGAAAAGGTCTTGTACAAGAATCAGTTGCAGGAAAAGAAACAAGAAAAAGAAAACAAGGAATACACAGTCCTTGACGAAATCACTGAAAAAGTAAAGGTGCATGAAAATAATCAACAACCACAACAAAAACAACCACAACAACAACAACAGGCACCACAAACACCTGAAAGTGGTGTTACAAGATCTACCAGGAAAAGTAGACCCCATGAACGATACTCTCATTCATTATATTATCTATTGTTGACTGATTTTGGTGAACCCGAATGTTATGAAGAAGCAATGCAGGTTGAAAGCAGGAAGAAGGGGAGGTACCATGGAAAAGAATGGACTCCTTAATGCATAACCAGACTTGGGATTTAGTCAGGTTGCCTGCAGGAAAAACTACAATGAAGAATAAATGGCTTTACAGGTTGAAGGAAGAAGATGGAGGAAAACAGAGGTACAAAGCTAGACTTGTGGTGAAGGGGTTTGCACAGAAGAAAGGTATTGATTTTAATGAAATATTTTCTCCTGTTGTTAAAATGACTTCAATCAGAACTATTTTGAGTCTTGCAGCAGCTGAAGATTTGCATCTTGAGCAGTTAGATGTAAAGACAACCTTTCTCCATGGGGATTTGGAGGAAGAGATATATATGCAGCAGCCACAAGGATATGAAGTGAGAGGGAAGGAGAAAATAGTGTGTAGGTTGAAGAAGAGCTTGTATAGCTTAAAACAAGCTCCAAGGCAGTGGTATCTAAAATTTGACAAGTTTATGTCTGAACAAGGTTATACTAGATGTCACTTTGATCATTGTGTTTATCTGAAAAAACAAAATGATGGCAACTATATTATATTGTTATCATATGTAGATGACATGCTTGTTGCAGGGTCTAACATGCAGGAAATAAATGTGCTTAAAAGAAAATTGTCAAATTCATTTGCAATGAAGGATTTGGGAGCTTCAAAACAAAACCTTTGTATGAGAATCACTAGAGACAGGAAAAATCACAAATTAACTTTGTCTCAGAATGAGTACATACAAAAGGTGTTCAAAATATTTAATATGCACAGTGAAAAACCAGTTAGTACACCTTTCGCTAGCCATTTCAAACTTAGTAAGGAAATGTGCCCAAAGACCTAAGAAGACATGGATTATATGTCTAAAGTTCCATATGCATCAGCAGTTGGAAGCTTAATGTGTGCAATGGTCTCCACAAGGCCTGATATTGCACATGCATTGGGAGTTGTAAGCAGGTACATGAACAATCCAGGAAAGGAACATTGGATGGCAGTGAAATGGATTCTCAGATATTTGAAAGGTACCAAAAATCATGCATTATGCTTTGGTGGTTCAAACATTTCCCTACAGGGATATGTTGTTGCAGATATGGCAGGTGATAGAGATAATAGGAGGAGCACTACAGGATATGTATTTACTGTTGGAGGAACAACTATCAGTTGGGTTTCAAAAATCCAAAGTGTTGTTGCACTTTCAACAACAGAAGCAGAGTATGTTGCTGCTATAGAGCTAGTAAAGAGATGATTTGGTTACAAAGGTTTATGGGTGAATTGGGTAAGGAGCATGATAAGGGCACGTTATACAGTGATAGCCAAAGTGCCATTCATCTTGCAAATAACTCAGCATTTCATTCCAGGACTAAACACATACAGCTCAAGTACCATTTCATATGATCAGTGTTGGAAGATGGACAATTGAAACTGGAAGAGATACACACTAGCCAAAATCCTGCAGATATGCTAACAAAAGTTGTAACTAGGGAGAAACTGAGAACATGCTCAGTTTCAATTGGTATTCAAGGATGATGATGAAGATGAGAAACATCCAGGTCCAAAAGAGGAGTCATTTTCCAGCAAATGAAGCAGCGATGTAGTTGCTACAATCATTCTCCAAGTGGGAGATTGTTGTGTGTGGAGCATGATTGTTCAGAGGTCTTTGTTTCAGCCGGATGTATACCCCTGGAAGTTTGTACACCCCTCCACGCGGGGGGAACTTGTCCCCCCCGCGAGGGTCTGGGGGGGCTGATCCCCCCCAGCTGGGGGGTCAGGGGCCGGTGGTCCCCTGGCGGGGCCTCGGGGGCAGCACCCCCAAATCTAAAAACAGATGTAAATTTGCCTTGTAAAAGTATAGGAATTTCTAGTCAATTTGGGCCGTTCATTAGGCGGATGATCTAACAATAGAACTTATGTTTAGTTTAGGGTTTTTTGCCCTAGAAGGCAACCCCTCTCTTTCTATGAGGGAATTGTATTTGAGGTTGTGATAGATGTCTGTGTGAGCGGAAAATAGAGAGGTGAGACTATGAGAGAAAATAGAGGATATTACAACGGATTTGTTATATGTTGTGTCTCTTCATTTTGCTGGATAATAGAAAGGAAAGACTGGTTGTTCGGGGTGGACGTAGCCCAAACTAGGTGAACCACGTATATCTGTGTCTCTCTTGTTTTATGCGTTTTCTATGTTTATATTTCTACACTATTTTATGTGTTCCATTGCTCTGTAATATATAATTTTCTAACAACTTGGAATGTGTGTCAATCGACCAAGGGTTTGGTAGATGCTATGCCTTACAATCAAGTTAGTGTGAAAACAAGATGGGCTAAAAACTGAACAATACTTCAAGAGGTGTTAGACTTACTTTTCATGAACAAGGTCCATTTAGAGAGCTGGAGTTCTACCAGTGTTTCACCAAGTGTTGTAGTGACTACAACCACCCTCCAAAATTTTTCCTTAGCCTCGTTTTGGAGTCTCCCTTCCAACCTTCATAGCAGCTTTCCTTGCTTCGTCAAGTTCACAAGCTTTAGTTTCTTTATTGCACAAAGGCAGCCTGTCGGTCAAATCTTGATGCATTCCCCTCATAGGATGTTCACCCAGATTTGTTCCAGCTGCAGGCTGAGTAGCTTCCCCTTGAAAATTATGCATTTTTGGAGGGAAACCAACCTTCCCTCCAGAAATTGTGCAATCCTCTCTGGCAGCCTGTTGGGCTCTAGGATTGTGAAATCCTACCTGCCAACACTCCCAGCAGGATTTGTGCAAAATTCCCTAGCAAGGCTGCTCAGCCCAGAATTTGTACAAATCTGGGTAGTAGTCAGTTGTTATGCCCAGAATTTGTACAAATCTCCTAAACAACCAGCCCAGCTCCCAACGAAAAATGTGCATTTTTATCCAGCAGTCGAGGAGTCTCTTGCATGTGTAGTTGAGTTGATTGGTTCCCTCCAGGACTGAGAAAAATAGACTTGCATGCATGGCCTACTTCTCCCAAGGCAACATGCAAAGGCATCCCTTGTTTTAGGGATCTATGTTTATTAGTTGGAGGTTACATACAAGGAGCAATTCTGAAACCTCCCACCAAGTGTCACTTCCCCTAGATTTGTGGCATGCATGTCACAACCTCGATGTTATCAAGACTCATCAACTAAATGCTGCAGAGCTCATTCCTCACATCACATCACATCTACGAGCAGTCGGCACATTCAACTCAGTTGTTTTGGGGTAAGCCTACTTCCCATGCCTTGTGCCACATTTCTATCGCTTTTTGTGTTTTCTCTTGTGGGAGTATTGTTTGCTTGATTTCTTTGAATGCTTGCTGTCATTTACATATATACTAGCTTGTCCTAGCTCTATTTTAGTTTTCATTTCTATCTCACTGTTGTTGCGTGCATGAAACTATCTTGCATGGACGTTCGCTCAACCGATGAACTGCCTCACCCACATGCATGAAACAATTTGGCACAGACGTTCACCCAACTGGTGAACTACCTCACCCACATGCATGTTGATATGTTTGTTGAATATTTCATTCATGTTTTGCATGGAATGTCAATCACTTCTGCTATCACTTAGTGTCGCCATGCATTCACTGACTTACTTGCTTTTAGTTGCCCATCGGCGAGTCGGGCCAACCTTGGCTCGAGATCTGCCTTCACCAAGGCTGAATTGCATAATCTAGTAATTGAAGGCTCACCTTCCTCTTCAGATTTGTGCATTCATGCCCAACACTGGCCTCTAGGAATATTTTGTGCATTTCTGGAGGACAGTAGCTGCTTGGCCTAAGAAATTGCACAAATATATCCCTAGGCCAACAATCCTTCCCAACTGGAATTGCTCATTGCGCAATCCCAACAGTCAACAGCCAGACTGGACTGTGCATTGTGCAGTTCCAAGAGTCAGTAAGTCTCCTGGTAGCCCAGACTGTGCTTGTGTAGTGTTGGCAGTCAGTCTCCCAACCTCTCGGCTGAAATTGCATAACCTTCATGATCATGCACCTAGGTATCTTACAAGTCAGTTCTCATGTTCATTTTGGTTTTCGACTGACATATTTCATTCCATGAGTGTTTCCATGTCTCTAGGTATCCCATGTGTTCATCTTCCTCTCAGTAGTATAGGTACAATGGTTTCCAAGAGAGTAGAGACGAAGACACTGTTCAAAGCACACTTGGGGATGTAGTCGATTAAGTTTCCATGGACTTGCCTACCTATGATGACATCAAGTTGTTCCTAGACATGGACATCAAGATATGAAAACAACAACACCACAACAAGAAACATCATGAACAATAGCTAAAGACAACATACCAAATGCAATGAATGCATGAGGAGTGTTGTTGACAACACATAGGTGGAACAAGGTTGCAAGCTTAAGCAGGTCCATTAATGATGAAAGAAACTTTGGAGACTCTGGCTATGAAGTGACGGTGCATTATGAAGATCACGTGAAGTCAGAATATGGAACAAAGAAGGAGTTGCATGTGCTCAAGCAACAACTCAGGAAGAACATGAAGCTGCACATGCAGATGAATGAGTTACAACAGGAACAAGAACAACAATGGGAACAACATGCACTCACAAATGAAACTGTGCCCATACAAGTTAAGGATCCATCCTAGTAGTTGACACAACGTAGACATGGTGAGAAATGTTGTTGATCACATGCAAGGGATTCAACAACATGGATGTCTTTGAGTGCACGCATGCAATCCAACCCATTCAACACAATCACCAAGGCAAAGACAAGTTGCAAGTCCAACTGGGGATGAACATGTACTTTGGCAAGTTGATGCACATCACCACTAGCACACACTTGAATATTAGCACAAACACTATGCATCAGTGTGGTTCTATTTCAACCCTACCCAAGAAGACTATGCGCATGTTAGCAGACAAGTTGGATGAAGGGGCCGAACTAATGCATCGATTGCAATGGAGGCCAGAGTTTGCTTCAGCAAGATGTCACCATGAGGTGCATGCACACCATCACGAATGAACAAGATTGGCATCAACTCACCACCTTCACCATCACAAGCATGTCAAAGAGTTGGTCTCATCATAGTGGACTGAGTGTCAGTGATGTCTTGCGAGGCTTTCAAGTCATGTTGTCTCACGTGAGTACATGTGCATTGTAATGTTGAGTCATGTCAAGTGTCAATGGTTGGACCTAATAGTCATAGAGTAGGTGAAGAGTCATGAGGGTAGTTGAACTATCACAAAAGGGAATGTCAAGGGTCACCCCACCCTTTGCTATAAATAGTCCCTCATAACTCATTGTAGAGGTTTTTGGTCAGCCGAGCTTCTACTAACATTATCTTGAAGAGGGCTTGGATAGTATTGTAATGCGCCTTGGCTTATCCACTGCACGAAGCTAGTATATCTCTATGGAGGAGGAGGTGAATGTGGCTGTAACATTCCACTAATGGGGCTAGTAGGTTTACATGGATGTATTGTATGATTGGAACTTACACTTTATATAATAAGAGCCAACACATTTTCATGCATATGTTGTTATTATAGTTGGACTGCTTTGGTTTCATTAATGATATATGTTGTTTAACTTACATATTTGTGTATTAACTGATTCACATGCAATTATATGAATCTTGTTGCAAATGTGTTGTGTATGATGTTAATGATGTCACCGTCTGTGTCAACTACTCTGTCGAACACCAGACAGACCTTTCACATGAACCTTGCTGTAACAATCATTGAACTTGTTCGGACTAATCCTTGAGTGTTGTACGTGTTATCTTACCTTGTATGTTGTGACTACCACATCCGAGTGGGCTACTCCACTGGAAGCTCTATATTTCCTTTTATGGTGTGTATTCCTAGCCGAGTTGAGACTAATCCCTTTCAACCTAGAACTCACCTTCACCCTTTTCTCCCCCTTATGTGTTAGAACCTCTCATACCTCTTCCTTGACTCACTGCAACAATCACACCCTTGCTACTGATAGAGTTATCTTACTTGGCTCTGTGCGACATCATAGTCAAGGCATTACGTTATGACCCACTATTAAGACCCCTACACCAAATGGTTTGAGGTCTAATTGGGACTTCTTACCAGGGACATCCCCTTGACATGTTGGGGGGTCTAGCACCATCAACACAATGATATGCAATGAAGGATAAACCAGATGATCCATCTACAGTAGAATAGAGAGGATGTTTTTTGAAACACCTCTAAACTTTAGGAAAGAATAAAAAAGATCTATGGTCACAAGACAAAGGAAGACATTTTCAATTTAGGAGAAGTGGTTCATCGTTGGGATGCTAGAAATGAAGAAAAAGGAAAACATGTCAAATTTGAAAACTTGTGGAAGGGGCCATATAGAATTTTATATTTTTAAGGAAATAATGCTTTTCTATTGGAGGAAATGAATGGAGAAGATTATTCAGGAGGAGTGACAAATGGTAGGCTTCTCAAGAACTACCATGTTTGAAACAATTTTTGTAAATTCTCACCACCATTGTACATACCGGTTTGTTTTTTATGTTCCAGTATCTAAGTGGCTATCATAGGAGTTTGAAGCCCGAGGAGAAGGCCATAATGCTTCTTTGATCATTTGCTACTTTTATTTTACTTTTACAATCCTGTCAAGTCAAATAGTCAGTCAATTTTTAGTTTCAGTCTAGTTTTCTACATTTTGACTCCATTGCCCAATGAATAAGGCTACTTGGTCTACAGTGTTCTTGATGCCTCCAAGGAGATGCCATCCCTAGTTGGAGCCATTGTGAGTGTCAGTCTTGTTTTCCTATCACTAGTGATCAAATATGCTTTTATGAAGTCTGTTAGGAGTCTCAAGATCAAATTTTATCATGTCACTAAGTTTTCAGAGTAAAATTTGGTCACTGGCTAGTTTGTCTAGGAACGTCTCCATCCTTTTGGAAAAGTCACACACGTTGGTCGCCTACCTCACTCAGATGAAGAAATTATAATAAAAGGATGTCTTAATTATATCAGTCATCACCATTACCATTCCACTTAGTCTCATGTCTTCATTAAGTTATTAGGGTTTCAAGGTCCATGCTCATTCCATGTATAAATCCAACATTAAATGAATCATGATAAGCAACTCTTTGTATAATTTTGATGAATTTTTATAAGCTCTTCATGGTTGCAATATCAAGGTTCTAGAAGAAGAAGCCTCACTATTTAAAAGGATAAAGAGCAACTCAGGTTGCATCTCTCCAAAGTGGCCTAGTTCAAAAGGTGAAAATTCAGGTTTTGGAAAGTTATGTGGAGTCCATTTCTATTCAAAAGGGAATCATATTTGCCTATAAAAGCCCACAAGGTCCCAAAATTATTTCATTTGCCTTCTAAACTCCTTTGTTCATCGAGTTCTCCCATCCATTGGAAAAAATGACATGGTTTCCTAGGAAAATTCGGTCAAAAATTGGTGGCGCTGCGCTTCTGAGGTGGGCACTGCACTTATAGACATTGCGATGTGCTTTGGTGATGCGCTTCCAAACACTGCATTGTGCTTATGCCAGACCAGCTCAAAAATCTTCAAAAATCGCCCAAATTCAATTTTAGATCTTACAATATATTTTTTTGCTAACCTAAGATTGTCCATAAGTAAGTATAACACTTTGTTTACCTTTTTCCTTTGGCAAGATGTACTCAAATGCAAGTTCTGTTCATCCAGGGTTTAGGTGAAATTTTCATGCTACAAGATAGTGTAACTGATGGTTTTGTTAGTTTTATATTCTAAACATGTAAATCTTCCACCTCACACCTTTGTAAATTTTTAAAATACACTTTGATGCACTAAATAACCTATGAATCATCAAATTGCCTCACCTTTAACTAAACCCTAACTCATACCTAGCATTTTAAGTGGATTTCCTAGCAACTCTATTTTTCAATTTCTACTAAACATATCTTTCCCTCATTTCACTCCATTTAAGCTTCATAAGTTGCTTGCAACCCCTATTCATATCCTAAAAGTTTCCCCACCATCATTTCCATTCCTCAAACCCCTCATTTCATACTTTCACTCATTCCTCATTGTTTTTCAATTTTCATGATTCTAGGGTTTCTACCATCATGGAGGGAGATTCTTCACCAGAGAGGGAAAAAAAAAATAAAGGAGGAAAAATCCTCAGATATGAGTTTACCAACTACAATGAAATCAACTCATCACCCTTCATCAAGCAGCATTTTGAAGATGTAAGTTGCCTAGGGTATGTGAAGTAGGTTTACATGAACAATTTATAGATTGGATTGCCACTCATTTGAAAGTGGAAAGGGACATCATAATAGTGGTTGAGTTCACATTTTTAGTAGCTGCCATTTCACTTGCTACAGGGATACCTAATCATGGATAATATTAGTTTAAAAGTATGAATTTAGACCTTGAACATTACAGGTGTTTCTTGAAAACACCTTATAGGGAGACCTGTTATCACTCTAGGAAACTCTCCTAGGTTGTAAATCGGAGATGCCTGGTAAAATGTAATCTTCAATATTATTCTCTAAACTATTGGAATAAATGATGGTTTGGATCAAGCCAGATAACCATTTCAAATTTTTTTTTACTCAAGACATGCATGAACACCCTTAGCTTACAAGGCTTTAGACCACTAAGGTTCAATAGTTTGTAGATTCAATGAATGGATGGAGAATACTGACCATACTAGCAGATGCATACATAATCGTAAATGAATGGCTAGCTACAGGCGGCAAATGAGAATACTGAATGTACCGGTAGATGCATATATGAACACATATGAATGGCTAGCTACAGGTAGTAAAAGAAACTTGCAAATCTAATTTATCAATGCAGAGATAAAATGACAATTATTTGGCATTAGATACAGAAGAAACATGAAAAAATTGTTCAAGTGAAAGCTTAGAATAGAAGAGAAAATGGGCATTGAACATATAAAAACAAAAGAAGCTTGTATTACTAATTAATGAAGATGAGAAAATTGAGTAACAAAGTCTCATTAGTCTCCAAAAGTTGAACCTGTATTACGTCTTACTAACAACTATTTATAGCCTATTTACAATGCTCCTGAGCTCTAAGAGGCTCAGAGTCTTAATCTGTCTGATATGTCCCTTAATTGTTTGATTCCCTTTATGGGAAAACATGGCTCGGAGGTTTTCCTCTTTTGACAGACAAATAACTACATTCAGATATTTTGGTTAGCTACTGCGCTGTCTGGGAGCTTTTCTATGCTAGAGATGCTCCATAATGTTTGTTGGTGTGACTGTTACATTGTATGTGCTGTTGATGCTCCCTGATCTTGTTTGATTCGGGTTGCAGCATGCTATGGCCCTTCCAATGATTTAACAATGCATGCTTCTGTTATAGCAGGACAACGCTGCCCCTGTGGTAGACCTCTGTTGAAAACAATGTATATTTATGTTTTAAACAGAAAACACAGCCATTGCTACTATATCCCACCTTCTCTGTCCTTTCAGACTTCAATAGTCCTGAAAAATGATTAATTTATTTATCAGGTCTTCCCTGGGGTTACTGTCACATATCGTAGCCAACCAGTTCCCTCGCTTCCCTTTGTATTTGGAAATTCGTGAAAAATTATAGAAAACATGGAAGATTGCCTTAAGTAGACTTCAAAATATACATATTTCACTTCTCGGACCCTTTCGTGTCTAGGCTTCATCGCTATCGGCGCTAGCCAAGGTTCATTTATATTTCGTTGAAATAATGAAAATACATTAAAAATGCATTTAAAACAACCTTGGGTAGACTTGAAAAATTATGCAATATCATTAGGAATCCCATTGGGTCTAGGTTTAATCGCTATCGCAAGTCGCATCCATATGTGTGTAAAGGCTACGCCCCTTGGTTTCTGCCGATAGCGATCCAATGATGTAACATGGGCCATCGATCTACACGTGCGATCGATGTTCCACATTTAATCGCCAATCGCAGTCACAACTTCCCTCTGGTCCGTGCCGATAACACCAACTCGCCTCTGCCAATTGCGACCTATTGATCCAATCATTGGCAATCACTAATCGGTGGTGTCCAACACCAATTTCCACTACCTGCGATCGCTAATTTGTGATTTATCCACCTAGATCTAGACCCTTGATCGACCAAATCTAACGACAACTGTGCATTCTTGGGACTTAAGCCTGCAACAATGGTTTTTCATGGTTTTTGAAGTGTTTTAGCCTCCCAATAGTGTATTTTTTCCCTTCTAAGGGCTCTCGGCATGTGATGGTTTTGCTCCTTAGATGATCTTAGTGAAGATTTTGAAGATTTTAAGAGCAAATTTGGATCCTTTGGCATGATTATGCTGGCTTATGGAGACTTTAAAGGGCATACTTGGATCCATTTTTGGACCGTTTGCCCACAAGGATAACACTGGATCCTTCTAGGGATGAAAGCCTCCCTGTGAGGTTTCAAGAACTGCAGAACAATGCCTTTCCTATAAAAATAAGATCAAATCTTCCTCCTAGTGTTGCATTGGGCATGGAGTCTTTTTAACATGAAATAAAACTTGAAAACAACATATTTACAATACCAAGGCTTAAAAGCCTTTAACTAAAATAAAGTTTGAATAACAACCCATTGAATGGGCCATCAAAAACATGTCCTCTTTCCTTTAATGCATTCCTTTTGAGAAAACAATCACCAAACTGAAAATAGACCCTTTTTACCTTTCTATCAAAGGTTTCTCTCTTTTGGTCAATGTGCATATCAACAAATTCATCAAAGATTTGCAAAAGCCTATTGATTTGATCCTCTACTTCAAAAAATTTCCAACATTTGATATTATCAAGCAGAGATGGTCTGTATTTCACCTCCTCTCTGTATGCTTTCAGCCTTGGATGTTTTTATTGGGAGGTTTTGCACACCTCCTGAATAATAAGGTCTGCTTCATACTTTGATGTGTCATTTGTGACCTGAAAAGTTAATATGAAAGATGAATCAATGCATTCTTGTGTGGGGGACACAACGATTTCACCTATTCCTACAGCTTCCTCAGAGCAAGCCCCATCAAAGAACATGTCCCAAATATGTGGGCCTTCTTCCTCTGTGATCAGGCAAGCTATTTTTTTTAAGATGTGTAGAGGCCAAATGATAAGGCTTGGTAATGTCAAGGCCGAGCTTATCCATGACAACCTTGGGCATGGGATTATGGTTGGCTCCAGAGTCCAAAAGGCAATTATGAAGGATTTCATCATGAATAGATAGAGAAACATAGAATGATGGGGAGCTATCTTCACAATTCTCAATGATTGGGCTAAGAATAACAACTAGTTGGTCATCTTGCATATTTACATAGTCAATGGAGGCTTGTATTGCTTTAGGCTCAAGATCCTCAATGATGGATGCTTTGAAGGACTCATTCTACACTAGTTCAATCAGAGGCATAAGTATTCTTGGCTTCTGAATTTCTGATTGAAAACTAAAAGAAGAAGGGGACTTGTCAAGGCCTCTTACCTCTATGGTTGGAGCTTTGAGGATGATATGATCAACTGTTGGCTTCTTCTGCTTATCAGCTTGCTGTTCTGCAGGGACAACAACTTCATGAACAAGAGTTTCCTTTACATCATTCATCATAGTGCTCAAGATTATATTGGTGTTGATCTTCAGTTTGTAGAACAACTTCACCATCCCATTCTCGGCTGTTAAGGTCATTGAATAATGACCTCTCATAGGTAGATTTAGTTAAAAAGGTGGCACTGCCTTTGTCTTCCATATAATGGATCTCATCATCTTCTTTAAAATGCTCTTCTTCCATGACTGCATTCTGAAAAGGGACCTTCACTCTTTGGTCTCCATTGGCCTCTTTGCTTCTTTGCAAAATCTGCAACTGCTCATTAGGTCTTCTATATGGATTTGGATTTGGAGGAGCAAAGGTATTAGGAACCCTTCCTTTCCTAGAATGCTGCTCAACCTTTAATTTGGAAACTTCAGAGGCTAATGAATCTATCATCTTGGCCATTTTATCGATCTTGGGATCTGAAGATGTTGAAGGCTCGCCCCTATGTCTCCTTCTATCAGCATTACCTTTGAGCTTTTCTACAACCATGATGTTTGATTCTACTTCTAGGGCTGCATCTTGCATATTAGCCAAAGAAGCACATCGCCTCTCCCTCAATAGTAAACAGAAGTCAGATCAAAGGCACTGGCATAGGTGAGTCTAGTAGAGGTAGTGGTGGGTTTTACTTCATCTGGTATCTTGCTGTACATGCGGTTAAATCTCTTATTAAAATCAAACAACAACTCACCATTTTCCCTTTGTAAGTTCTTAAACTCAGTGTGGTAGTAAAGGAGATCCTTCTTATCCCCCCAATGCTTTAGGAATGCATCATCTAAGGCCTAAATATTTGCTATAGATGTTGGGGTCAATTCCCTGAACCATTTTCTAGCCTCTCCATCTAGGCTTTGGACAAAGACTCTCATCCAGACATCATCTTCGCTAATTTCCAGGTTATTAGCATAGCTATAGAATGACTGAAACACCTTTAGTCCCAATGAAATTAGGCATATACTTCTGATACTCTTCAGTAGGCATGGCATTCAAAGGAGTGAGCAGTATTAGAGGTCCATACCTAGTAGCTATGATTCTTTCCATTTCGGTAGGTGCTTGTGGACCTGCCATAACTGTGGTGGCTAAAAGAGTACTAGAAATCTGAATGATAGAGGGTGGAGGAGTGACTGATAGGACTAAAGGAGTATGATGGATAGGAGGTGAGGTTTCCTTTGGGCTTACAACAAAAGGAGAACCTAAAGAATAAGGAGCTTTATGAATCTCTGGGAGTTTTTCTTCACTGCTAGTATTAGATGCCATACTCTCAACATGTATTTGTATTTGTTCTATTACAAGCCTTTCTTGATGAGATATAGGATATTGTTTAGGTTTACCTGAACCTGATGCTCCTTTCTGCAATAAATTTCTTTCTTTGATGATCTTTTCAGGGTCAGGTACTGGGTCAGTTTGTGGCTTCTGAGGATTTCTCCGAGTATGCCTCACAAACTGAGCTAGAACTATGACGTGGAGTTGCCAAGAGGTTCAGCCTCCAGTAGAGTCTCCAGATAGATGATTACAACCAAAAAAGTGCCTAGACTTTGTCTATCATCAAAGCTAGATCTATGTCATTTCCCAGGGAAGCTGAGCTTCAGTTTCCTCTCCCCGACAGTGGTGCCAATTATGTTATCACTCTAGGAAGCTCTCCTAGGTTGTAAATCGGAGATGCATGGTAACATGTAATCTTCAATATTGTTCTATAAACTATTGGAATAAATGATGGTTTGGATCAAGCTAGATAACCATTTCAAGTATGTTTTTACTCAAGACATGCATGAACATCCTTAACTTACAAGGCTTTAAACCAGTAATGTTCAATAGTTTGTAGATTCAATGAATGGATGGAGAATACTGACCATACCGGTAGATGCACACATAAACATAAATGAATGGCTAGCTACAGGCAACAAATGAGAATACTGACTGTACCAATAGATGCATATATGAACACATATGAATGGCTAGCTATAGGTAGTAAAAGAAACTTGCAAATCTAATTTATCAACACAGAGATAAGATGATAGTTATTTGGCATTAGATACAGAAGAAACATGTACAACCTGTTCAAGTGCAAGCTTAGAACATAAGAGAAAATGGAAATTGAACATATAACAACAAAATAAGTTTGTATTACTAATGAATGAAGATGAAAAGCTTGAGTAGCAAAGTCTCATTAGTCTCTAGAAGTTGAACCTGTATTACATCTTACTAACGACTATTTATAGCCTATTTACAATGCTCTTGAGCTCTAAGACGCTCAAAGTCTTAATCTGTTTGATTTGTCCCTTAATTGTTTGATTCCCTCTATGGGAAAGCAACGCTTAGAGGTTTTCCTCTTCTGACAAATGAATAACCGCATTCAGATATTTTGGGTAGTTGCTGCACTGTCTCAGAGCTTTTCTGCGCCATAGATACTCCATAACGTTTGTTGGTGTGGCTGTTGCACTGTCTATGCTGTTAATGCTCCCTGATCTTGTTTGATTCAGGTTGCAACGTGCTATGGCCCTTCCAATGATTTAAAAATGCATGCTTCTATTATAGTGGAACAACACTGCCCCTGTGGTGGACCTTTGTTGAAAACAATGTATATTAATGTATTAAACAAAAAACACAACCATCACTGCTAAATCCTGCCTTCTTTGTCCTTTCAGACTTCAACAGTTCTGAAAAATGATTAATTCCTTTATCAAGTCTGCCCTAGGGGTTACTGTTGCATATGGTAGCTGGCAGGTTCCCTCGCTTCCCTTTGTATTGGGAAATTCGTGAAAAATGCTGGAAAACATGGAATATTGCCTTCGGTGGACTTAAAAATACATATATCTCACTTCTCGGACCCTTTCGGGTCTGGGCTTCATCGCTATCGGTGCTGGCCAAGGTTCCTTTATATTTCGTTGAAACAACGAAAATACATTAAAAATGCATTGAAAACGACCTTGGGCGGACTTGAAAAATTATGCAATATCATTGCGAATCCCATCGGGTCCACGTTTAATCGCTATCTGAAGTCGCATCCATATGTGTATAAAGGCCGCACCCCTTGGTTTCCACCAATAATGATCCAACGATGTAACATGGGCTGTCAATATGCGCATGTGATCGATGGTCCACGTTTAATCGCCAATCGCAGTTGTAACTTCCCCCTCGTCCATGCCGATAACACTAACTCGCCTCCACTGATTGCAACCCACTAATCCAATCATCGACGATCACTAATCAGTGGTGTCCAAGGCCGATTTCCACTGCCTGTGATAGCCGATTTGCAATTTAGCCGCTTAGATCTAGGCCGTTGATCGGCCAGATCTAACAACAACTATGCATTCTTGGGACAAGCTTGAAACAATGGTTTTTCATGGTTTTTGAAGTGTTTTAGCCTCCCAATAGTGCATTTTTTCCCTTCCAAGGGCTCTTGACATGTGATGGTTTTGCTTTTTAGATGATCTTAATGAAGATTTTGAAGATTTTAAGAGCAAATTTGGATCCTTTGGCATGATTATGTTGGCTTATGGAGACTTTAAAGGGCATACTTGGATCCATTTTTGGACTGTTTGCCCACAAGGCTAACAAGACCCATACACACATCATCCCATTTAGGTACATGTTGAAGAAGTATGCTCCATTAATGAAGGTTGTTATGAAGTTTTTCACCCGCGAGGGAAGGTTTTCTAGATTGCATGCATATCACATTCGACTTCTAATGGACTTCACAGCTAAAAAACCTCTCAACACGTGCAATTATCTATGTAGAAGCCTTGTTAAAATGTCTGAGAAGGTACAAGTGAAAGTCAAATAACAATAACCTAGTATTTTTCATCATAGCTTGATAAAGACTATAGTTCTCCATCAGCTTGTAGAGAAGAACATGACATGGGATTCTTTCATAGAAACAACTTTGCAATGGCATGAGACTAATGTTTCAGTTGAGCATAAAAAAATACCAACACAATAGATGGAGGTAGGATCATCAAGCTCGCCAATGGAGGTTCCTAAGGCACCTAGACATGAGGTGACTAGAATGTATCAAAGAGGAAAAAGGCTTGTGTTTACTTCTGAAGTTGAGAAATGGGCCAAGCCTTCTACATCAGCAATACATGGATCACATGTAGAGGATGAAGGCTTAATTTAGCATGAATTTGAATTGGTGGACTTAGAAATGAGAAATAAGCCTTCAAACATGAGTAGATCATAAAAGATAAGGATTCTTAGATCAAAGAACTCATGGACAACATGGCAAGAGCAAGGTTTGTTATCTCCTTCCTAGAACAAGAAAACCATCAGCTTAAAACTAGACAACTCATCATGATGAAAGAGCAAACTAAATTGTTGCAGCAAAAGGCAAAGGAAAAACATTGTTGGAGCCTAGTGAACATGAGGAACCTAAAATAAAAGTTAAGAAAAATAGTCCAGGGACCAAGGGACTCAAAAGGGCATTGAAGGAGGAGAAAGGACATAATCTGCTAGATGAAGGCCTAGACATGGAGGACAAAATTGCCTTGGAGATCAATGAGGGTAGAGAGTATTGGATAATTAAGGTCAATGACCACTTATAACAACTTCTTGACAAATCCAATAGGGATAATAAGCTATTGAGACAAATGGCCCATCAATATCAGACCAGAAACATGATTTGCAACATTAAGCTCAAGCAGTTGAAAAACAAGATAAACGAAACCCTAAAGGGAAAAAATGAGAGGGATAGCTTGGATATTCTTGTTGAAGCATCCATAAGAGAATTACATACCTCATTTTTCACTTCATGACCGATTTTGAAGGTTTTCTGAGCATTTTTGGTTTTTTTAGAATTTTGGTGCCAAATTCAAAAATTGGGCTAGTCACAGAAGGCACTGCGTTTTATCCTTAGGGCTCCAAATGACAAGTGGCTTACATTTTTGGAAAGTTGATGACCTCCTTTCAAAACCCATGTCATCAGATTTATCAGAAATGACTCAATTTTTGAGAAAAAAGAGAAAAATGGGTCAAAAATCATCATTTTGCCACTCTTTTTTTTACAGGCGTTGTGCTTCTGGAGAGACCTTGGGAGAATGCGTTTTTGAAGCCCTTCCCATGGGTCATTTTCAAAAATTCAAGGTGTTATAGAAACTATAAAGGAAATGATAGTTGGTTGCTCTCTTAGATATCAATTTGTACTTGAGGAAGGCACCTAAAAGTGGGCTCAAAGTTGGCACTATGCTTCTGCAAATTTCTGAGTTTTTATTTGAAAATTTCACTATGTAATTTCCTAGTTTTTTTGTTTGACTTAGTCAAAGTCAAAACTCATGATGTAATTGCAGTAGTTTGAGGTTAGATAATGTAATCATGAATAAATAGATATGATAGGTTGTTTTTATGGTTAATTAGGCCTCATAAAGGAAGTAAAATTCAAAACAAAGTCTAAGAGAAGAGTTTGTATTTGACCTTCTAACTCTCACATGTTGGTTGAGATAATCTTGGAAACAGTTCCACCACATAGGAATTAAACTCTTGAAGGTGGGGAATATGTTTGATTGAGTCTATATGTATCATTTATCATTCACAGAGAGAGGCTTGAATTTTGTGGATAGGCTTCGTACCTTATGTTCTCTTATAACTAATACAACAATAGTTGTAGCTATATTTCAGGAATACTTGTTCAGTGATCCTATGGTGTTGTTTTCCTTTCATATCAGCTTCTAATTGATGAAATAATCTCTCTTTTCATGCTTTATCTTATTCCTATGATTTTCCTTGCATTTATATAGACACAATTCTTAGATTTAAGCTTTGTTTATGTGGAAAATGATGCTTGTGTTTCTTTTCTTCTATAACTAATGAATTCATGCTTACACAAGTTCATTATGTTCTCCTAAACTCTCAGAACTATACTATAATGACAAAATATTAAGTTCACCATAACAAACATATATATAGCTCCTTTTAATACTTGTCACTGCATACTTGAAGCCTTGACCTAATTACTTGCTACAATCCCTAGTTTAGCAAACTAAAAACCCTAAATTCACAAATATTCAAACAAGACTTGTATATCTAGCCTAAAACCTATTTCTTTTTAGTTATTCATTGACAAATCCTTAGAGAGATCCCTCTCTATTTCAGTAGGGCTAGCTACTGAACTAAAAGTGGTTCGAGGTTACATCTTTGGATCTCCTCCCCCACCTAGGAAATTGTATGGGATAATAGATTCCTCACCAACATGCTTTAGATGAGAGTCCAACCATTTATGAATAATTATAGTCCCGACCCTGATGATATATGAATTATTTCATTTTCATATTATCATAGTGGCAAAGAACTTTAATCTTGTATGCTTTCTTATCCCATATCTCAAGTGATTCCTTTGCCAATGTTAGATTTGATTGAACAATGCCTACATCCTTTTTGTTGATAACAATGCAAGGGCTCACTTGTTTCCTAGAATCAATGAAGTGCTGCCTTCTTTTCTTAAATGTTTGTCAAATATCTACTTATATATTGTTGATATTGAGAAAAAAAGGGACAAATCCAAAGTTATAATACAAAAAAAAGGACATGTTAGGTTATTGCTTCAAATCTAGAGGAATGTGGTTTGTATTGTTTCCTAATGAACTAGAGAAAATTATTTCCACTGTCACAAAAATGTTAGATGAGGTGGTCCATACATTGTTATTGAATATATCCTTGTTATTTTTGGGTTGTTAAATAAACTCCCTTGCCATTGATGTCAAAAGTGGAGGTAAGCGGAGGATAGAGGTGCAAAGGGAGGATCATTGTGTTGCCATTAATGCCAAAGGGGGAGATTGATGGAATTATTGTCATTGATGGAAAATGAGTAGCGCAAGAGAAACAAAGGAAAAGGAGTAGCGAAAGAAAAACAAGGACATAGGAGCAACAAGGTATGTTGCAGGGATATTTGATAGCAAGAGATGAAGGTGATGGAAAAGAAACATTAGGAACATCAAAAAGTAAAGGAGTAGGAAAATATGATGAAACATGTATTTTTGATGACACACTTGTATTGATACAAAAATTATCATACCTTGGAGGTAAAGGAGAATAACTTGTTAGCCTGTTTCATATATTGATTACATAGTTATGACAAGGAAGCAACAAGGTATACTATATATGCTTGTTATGTTTACAAATAATATTGGTATGCTTGGTATGCTTGTTGTGTAAGGATGATTCGAAGATTAGTTTGGTTGAGCTGAATTGTTGTGATGAAAGGCAAAAGAAAGATTCCATGATAAAAAAGAAAAGACTACCGAGACAATAAAATGAATATGTTGTGATGCAAGTCCAAGTCAAAGGAAAATATTTTTCAGAGATTATTGTAATGAATTAATGACAAATGTTTTTATTGATCATGAGGAATGAATGCTAAATTATATAGTCATATGTTATTTCTATAATGTTGCATGATGTTGGCATTATGTTGATGAATTTAATCATTACATTGGGTGGAGCATTTATTTTTGTGTTCTAATATTCAAAATATGGAGAGTTTGGAAACAAATGAGTGGAAGTCAAAGAGACAAGCTTGTTCACTTCATATTCTTATGTGGAATACCAACAACCACAAATGTTTTCTTATAAAAATGTGTGAGGTTACAAGGATGTATGGTTAGAGAGTTGGAGAATATGTGAGAGATGATTGAGGTGTTATGCATTAGCTACCTAGCACCTATGAATCTTATGTGAAGTAGGTTTGAAGGGAAGAAGATGAAGAAATGGAGGTGGAGATATGAAAAATTTACGACAAGGTAAACCAACACATTGTTGTTTCTTGTTTGTATCATGGGATTGTAGTCTCCCTTCAAGTTGTGGTTTGATAAATATCTAGTTGGACTTGGTTGTGGTAGGAGCCTTCTATGGGTTGTAACCTGTAGAAAACATATGGGGCTTGGAGCTTCCTTGCATGCTGTTGCTAGCAGAAAAATTGAGGTAGTAGCCTCCTGTAGGTTGGAGCCTATAGAAAATTAGATGTAATAAGGGAGTAGGAGCTTGCCTTTGCATCACAACAACAAACAAAATCGTGGTTTTCTCCCTTTATGGGTTTCCACTTATATCTGGTGTCCATATGTACTTGATTTTATGTGTTTATGTGATGTTATGGTTTACTTGTTATATGATGTTCATTATGTGTTAAGCTACTGATATAAAAGTTTAAAGGAAATAGATTTTAAGTCCATGAATATACTAAACAAATTCACCCCCTCTCTCACTTTAGCTAAGTTTCCATCAAAGCCCTTTTATTTAAAATAAAAATTGAGGATGACATAATTAATGGATTTATTAACCAACCTTCCATCATAGGAAACCCAACATGTCAAATGGTAAAATTTGTTCTTGACAATGAAGCCGAAGGAGATCCACTGCAATATTTGAGAAGTGAGAATATACATATGACTATAGCTCACAATAACATCCTTATTAAAATTGGACCTAACAAGAACTTGAATATTAATTCTATTCTTGATGACGTTCAACGTGAAAAGAGGATCCAACTTCTTTAAAAATATAAATAAGCATTTTCTTGGGAATACTATGATATGAAGGTCATTGATCCACAATTGTGCACACACCATATCTATATTGAGAAAGATGCCTAATCCATTCACCAACCCAAAGAATATTAAATCCACACCTTAGGGACATCGTGAAACAAGAGCTTCAAAATCTTCTTGATGTTAATTTTATATACCCTATTTATGATAGTCAATGGGTTTCACCACTGGTGATAGTGCTGAAAAAGAATGACAAATGGATAATTTGCGTAGATTATAGAGAACTAAATAAATCTACACAGAAGGATCATTTTCCTCTTCCATTTATAGACCACGTCCTTAACACACTTGCCAGAAAGAAATAATTTTCTTTCCTGGATGGATTTAGTGGGTATAATCAAATCCAGGTTGCCCCTAAAGACCAAGATAAAACTATGTTCACCTACCCATGGGGAACATTTGCATATGGATTCTTACTATTTGGGATGTGTAATGCACCAACCACTTTTCAAAGGGAAATTCTGAACATCTTTTATGATTTAATTAAGAAGAGATTGAACTATATATGGATGATTTCACCCCTTACAGTAATGATTTTGACCAAGATTTATATATCTCAAAAAAATTCTTGCACGATGTATAACTACTAGGCTATTCTTCAGTAATGTAAATTGCCACATGATGATGACATAAGGTGTATTCCTAGGACATTTTATCTTTGGTACAGGTATTCATGTAGACCCAGCTAAGATCGAGGTAATTCTTTAACTCCCTACCCGTCGTACAACAATAGAGGTAAATAGTTTCCCTAGTTATGTTGGTTACTATCGTTATTTCACAACACATTTTTAAAAAATCACAGCACCATTGTATACATTAACTAGACATGTGGAATTTGAGTGGACTGATAAATGCGACATTGCTATTGCAGATATGAAAAAAGTTGGTTTCAACAACTCCTATGTTACAAGGACCAAATTGGAATCTACCATTCCATATATCATCAAATTCATCAAATATGATGATAGGAGCAATTCTCGGACAATAAGAGTATAAGAATCCCTACACAATTTATTACATTAGTAAAAACTTCACACTTGCAAAGTTAAACTATACTGTGACAAAAAAAGAGTTTACGACTATTTTTTATGGTATAAATAAATTTTGTCATACAAGATATCCTATTTTTCTATACATTGATCATTATGTTATTCTCTATTTAGATAAAAAACCTGCTACCAATGGCAGAGTAACTCACTAGTTATTTCTATTGCAGGGGTTTGACTTTACTATAAAATACTGGCCAGGAAAAGAGAACCTTGTCGTAGATTTCTTGTCAAGAATCTCATGTGTGGCTAATCCTCTACTAGTGGAAGACAAAAATTCTCGAATGAGCATCTGTGTAATATAACCATTAAGATGTCATGGTATGTTGATATTGCAAATTACTTGGTAGTTGAAAAAATTCCATCGCACTTGTCATCCCAGGAACATAAGCTTATCATCCAATGTAGCACATGATTTTCATGGATGGATGGTTACCTCTTCCACACATGGGTTGATATTCAAATCCACAAATGCATTACTGAAGACAAAATTTATAATATCCTTAGGGATTTTCATAATGAATCATGTGGAGGTAATTTTTCTAATCAAAGGACTGGACATAAGGTACTATAGATGGGCTATTTATATCCCACGATATTTAAATAAACAAAGAAATTTGTCCAGAGCTGCGATAATTGTCAAAGAATTGGTCATCCCATTCAGGATGACGAAATGCCCCTTCAACCACATATTGTATTAGAACCATTTGAAGATGGGCAATGGACTTTGTAGGTCCCTTTAATCCACCTTCAAATAAGAAGACATATATATTAGTATGTATAGACTATGTAACCAAATGGGTGGAAGCGGTAGCACTCTCAAGGGCCATGGAAGAGAAATTATTAATTTTCTATTCAAATTGTTTATTCGATATGGGTTTCCTTGGGAGATCATAACTAATGGGGGATCACAATTCACTACTCATAAAATTTCAGCCACATTGCAAAAATACCATATCAAACACAAAGTTACCTCTCCTTACCACCCGCAAGTGAATGGGAAAGTGGAAAGCACAAAGAAGGTCTTAGAGGAAATTTTAACTAAAACAATATCTATAAATCACCAAGACTAGGCCGCCAAGATTCCTAAAGCCTTATGGGCCTATCAAACAACTTGGTTCAACACTACTGGTTATTCACCTTATCAGCTCGTCTTTTGTAAGGAACCTATATTTTTGTTCAAATTTGAAGTTAAGACTCTTGAACTACTAATGAAGTTAGATTGGATCTTACAAAAGCAAAAAACCATCACTTACAACAACTTAAAAAATTGGATGAAATGCGCCTTCTTTCCTTACAATGTAGAATCATAGTTCAACAAAAAAGGGTTAAATGGCATGATTGGATGTGTTAGCACTCTTTAATTTCGAGGTTGAAAACAAAATCACTGAGGTAACATCAAAACTGCTTTTGGAGCTGGGATCTAGCCCTGCCAGCTATAGAGAAGGATCTGTCTTTATAATTTAGCTTTGTTGTAATGGATATTAGGCTAGCTAATGGATTTAGAATGTGGATCTTGAATTCGTTTGGTGGGGAAAGTAAGGGAGAGGGCCATTGGGCAATGGAGTCAAAGGTTTGGGGTGATCAACTTGCAGAAACAATAAATGGGAGTGAAACAGGGCAAGCTAGGTGCACTACATGGATCTTTGAGAATAAAATGGATTTAGGAGATAGAAGGAGAGATAAATTCAGAAGAAACCTAGGAGCAACTAAGAATTCCACAATTTGGCATCGGTAGAAAACATGGAAATTGTAACAAAACCAGAAATAAGGTGCTCAAATACCAAATCTTAATCTTCAAGTTCTATTTTACAATTGAGGATTCAGAAATACAGAGAAATAAATATAGTGGATAAAAACATAACAACAGGAGAAAAATTCACCATCTGGTACAACTATTGAATCCTAAACAGCTAATCTTTTATTCCTTTTCAAACCAACACTTGAAACACAGTGAGAACCATTACAGAATGTGACTCTTCCCTTCTTATGAATTTCCCCCTCTTATAATTAGAATTCTTACAATATATAGAAGAGATCCTCTCCTAGGATCAAGAGGTCAAATTCAACTATTTCAGCAAAATATAGATACAAATCGGTGAAAATCTTGGACTAATTGCCACAAAAAACGAAACTGAACTGTTGAAAACAGGGGTAAACTCAGAGATTCTATTCTCCCAACTGAAGATACTTGTGTAAATTTTGGTAGAGGTTTTTCTTCCTCAACCCCTTCTAAATAAAATCCTCTTTCATTTTTTTAAATTCATCTCCATCTCGCCAAAATCTCCGCCACAAAATCATGACCAAAATAGGAAGAACAGGAAACCTGAAAAAATTGGGCTCAAAGATAGCTTCGATTCTCCCAACTTCTGACACCTGTGTAAATTCCAGGAGAGGTTATTATTATTCAGCCCATGCTAAATAGAAACCTCTTTCAATTTTTCAAAATTAATTACCGTTTTCCCGGAATTTATCTTGGAAATAGATTGGTAAAACTATAAAAAAATGGTTTTTTAAGGGGTAAACGGTAATTTCGCCCCCCATAGTGGTAAGTGGTATTGGAAGTGGGGGTCCGAATTGCTGAGGTTGTGCCACATGGGGGTGGACCTCCTAAAAAACACCTATTTTACACCCCCCATGGCTTGAGTGATGAAGAGGGGGGGTGGGGGGAGGGGGGGTCCGAAATGAAGAGAGGGAGCTTAAGGTAAGTTTGTATTTTTATTTCTTTTTTATATATTTTGTTTTTAATGTTTCTCATTTTAGTTTTTTGTTTTAAATTCTAACCTAAACACTAACCTAATTACTAACTTAATTAATTATTAATTTATTTATTATTAACAACTTTAACCCAGTTCTATTAATACAACTACACTAATTTATTCTAATTAATGCTAAAAAATGCCTCTAATCATTTTTAATTTAATATTTAATATTTTTATTTTTATCCGAAGCTTGTTTATGTGTGTAATGGATGAAAATTAGATGGAGCAGTGAAAAAATGGAGGGTAGAGCATGAAGGGTGCAACAGGGTGATGAAGGATTAGGCAAAATGAAATCAACTGAGCCCAATCAAGCCAGATGTCTTCATCATAGGAACAATGCCAAATAAACAACTGAAGAATCAAGTTACCTATAATTATAGGATACTAATAGTGGCTCCAATCAAGGATGGCGCTCTCCCTTAAAAGGTGTCAAGAACAATGTAGACTAGTAGCCTGATCCATTGGGCTGGTCCCAAATCTGAAACCTGATATGTGCCTGAAAAATCTTGAAGCTGAAATCAGAATTCTCTGCAGATTGAAGCCTGAAACATATCTGAACTAAAAACTGAAAAGAAATATGAAATTGAAACTGGAAATATGCTCAGAGTATTGAGCTTATTTTCACTCATCTACCTACTCTAGTCTAATAAAAACACTTCCATATCAAGTAATAACAAATTTCCAATGCAACTAGTCAAGTAAATGTATACTTAACATAATTTTTCATAAGTTTTCATGCAACAAATTTTCCACAGTATGTTTTTGGGCTTAAATCCCAAGTTTTGAGTTATTATTATAAAAACTCCGCGAATTGCGGACGCGGAGCATAAATTGTATGTTAGAGCCATAGGGTTGTCCACCCTAAGTTTTGAATGTAGTGTTAGCCTACCCATGGTCCTCGGACCATGGGATTATATAAATAGAGCGAGGCTCTAAGTTAAAGTAACTAAGTAAGAGAAATGAATGGATGGAGTCTAAAGGATAGTGAAGCGTAGAACAAGAGTCTAAGTGTCTTGGGTCATAGTAGTAGGAAGAGGCTCTGCAGCTGAGTGCGCAGAGGCCTAGTAGAGTCTGAAGCTGAGTGCGCAGACCCCTTCAGCTAAGTGCGCAAGGTAGTGTTGAGTTTGTAACAGAAGGAAGAAAATAATAAAGAGAAGTTTCATCTAAATCCTGTGTATCTATTTTGAGTTATTACATGTTTGATATTACTTGCAATTATACTATTTATTTACTGCATGCACTTACATGAATTGTGAATATTGTTAAGAATAACTAAAAGTGTATAACTAAGTTCAGTTAATCACCTAATATATGGTGCGAGGAGAGACTTGGGTAATAACACTGTTTGAGCCCCGGTTAGGGCTGCGCGAAGACATCTCGGGTTGCGAGGTATGGGTAAGCGCGCATAGTGACGTGCATGCAGGATCGAACCACGGACCACTTGAAATCATTAGACATCTCCAGGGTGTGGAAACTTGGCTTTAGCACCCTCCCATACTACTTCGGCTGAGACCTCAGTGTGCGCTTCGCGGACTGTTGTTGAAATGGTCAGTAGTACCGGGATTTGTTTGGCTAAATCATCTCTGAAATTGGGTTAGGCCCCAACAAGCCAACAAATGGTTCCATTGCCGGGACTGGGATTTACATAAGGGATGTCTGATGTTGTGTCACTGGAATCCAACAAAGAAAGAAATTGAAGGGTGGTTGGACAAGAAAATTCACGAGTTCGCGGCGCAAGAAAATAGGGATCTGCGAGTATCAAAGGAACAGTGGTTGGAGCACTACTTATATACGTAAATCCACGAAATTTTCTTTGCATCCTTCCCCTCTGATTTGTATGAATGGATCATGAAGCTAGCAGACAGTCAAGGAAGGTGTTGGCTCAACAAACCGATTGTGTGGACACCGGAATTAGTGCACAGACTAGAAGCATTAGAAGATAAGATTGCACACACTGTGGACCATTGGATCGATCGAATTATAGGGGGGTTTATCACTGAGTTCGTAGTAGATACGACCGTCTGCTACAGCGAGGCGGAACGTCACTTCCTCAAGGGACCGCGAGGTAAGTACATTAAATCCTTGAATGCCTGGATTAAAATGCTACTGTGTGAAAAGTGGGTTATGCGAATAAGTTAATGTTTGGGACTATGCGAAGTGGGAAGATCTACAAGAACAGAAGTAGTGAAGAATTATAAACTAGTCCCTTGATTTCACCCTTGTGGGAGAGCGAGGAGGAGCTCATGAAAGTTTCTTCGAGAAGAATGATTAGTTTGATAAGACAGTGAATTCTGCGCATACCACCCCCACCTACGCCACCACCAGTTTCACCAGTTTCACCATCATCACCCCCATCCCCACCCACACCACCTCCATCACCACCATAGTTTAAATGGTGAGCGTGATCAAACTGCCGGTATTTAGAGGAGTCGGGAACGAAGACCCGGACCAATTCTAGTTCGTAGTAAAGGCTGTATGGGAAACACAAGGAGTCATGGATGATAATATAAAGAAGGCTATGCTATTGAGCACGTTGAAGGATCACACATTAATGTGGTACATTAAGCATTCAAATGACCATCCAAATGCAAGGATCGCATATATCCAGGTCACGCTGAATAGGGAATTCGGTAGGCCAAAATCGAAGACACTATCGATTATCAGGTTTAAGGAAACTGTGATGCTACCGTGCGAGACCCCATGGGATCTTGACCAGAGACTGAAGAGTATGATTCGCGAAGCCCACATGACCTTGACGGATGGACAACACCGTACATGGTTTGTAGCATCACTAACACCACATTTAAGGACGATGCTGTCACAACAAAAGCTATCTACCCAAGCCAAAGCTTTAGAGATTGCAATGTGATTGTATGAGTCCCCTATATAAGATCCTGGTGTGGGAGTCCAACAAATCCACGTGCAGCTACAAAATTTGTGTCTGGAAATGTAGAGCTTAAAACAGGACAGGACAACTCAGCCAGAGGTGTGCAAGGAGGTATGGTGTATAAAATGCAAAGGCTAGGGGCATGACAAGGACCACACAGTTTTTGTGAATTCCTTGGTAGGAGGAGGGTCGATGCAGTTAAGACCAGAGGAAAAAGCATGATTGAGTACGGTGCCTACATTATGGTGTGTGATTTATCAAATAGGAGGAACGAATAACTATCACCTATTGCAGAAGTATACGTAGATGTCCCAACAATTGTTATGTAATTTTTGCAGGTCGGTAGGCCATGATAAGTGCATCTGCAGAATTTATGAGTTGATGATGGATTAGACCCCTGCCTATAGAATGCAAACCGAAACATGAGCCTTCAATCTGAATGTAGGGATAGCACATGCTAGATTTCAAGGGTGCGGACGAGGTTGAGGTGGCATGGGACCATGAAGGGGTCAGAGAGAACTAATTTGTTACAATTGTGGAGGGCCAGGGCACTATGCCCACAATTGTACGAATATAATGAGAGCATCATGTTTATACTGTACCCAATTTGATCATGAGACGGAGGACCTACAAATGATGAGGTTTGAGCCACGTGAAGAGGACCCAAATGTAAACATAGTGCTTCGAAGTGGTATCACAATCGAAGATGACAAAGTTAAGAAACAAGAAGAAAGTGTGTGGGTTCGCAAGGCTCCTACAAAGGAACTTGAATTTGATTTGGAGCACACGAAGGAGAAATTCATGGAATCTAAGAAGAGCTTCACAGAGGCCTCCACTTCAGGTAGTAAGGATTAACTAGAACCAGGGATGGATCCTTTAGTTCTCACTACCTTTCTAGAGACGTGCATGAAACTGCTGCATGCCAATAAGCCTGTAAAAGGGTTGCAGGAACTTATCACTAGGTGTGTGGGGTTAGGAGAAACATGCGTAGTCTGAAAACTTGGAAAGAATGCATTGCGAACAGGAAGAAAAATGAGATTGAATACACAAATCAGAGAGTATGAAATGGATCAAGTAATTCTAGATCTCGGATCGGACAAGAATGTACTACCAAAAGAAACATGGGAACACATGGGCAAACTTGCGCTACAATGTCTCCTATTCAATTGCGAATGGCGAACCAACATAAGATCTTACCCATGGGAAGATTTCAAGGAGTAATGGTGGATATTGAAGGTGCGAGTGCGCTGGCGTATTTCGAAGTGATAAAGACTATCGACAATAGAAATCCATATCCCATGCTACTAGGCATAGAGTAGGCCACTGATATGAATAGAGTCATAAAACTTAAGAATTGTAAAATGATTTTTGAGAAAAAGTCACTGCGCGTAGTAGTACTACTAGATCCTGCTAAAGGAGCGTGATACACTTAACCGGTGTGTGACGATAATAGTGATGATCATCTTGATTGTATTTATAAGATAACTGCGCGAGAGCAGGATTGGGTGAATCCAACAGCAGATCGTAGGGTTTCATGGGGGCACGAAAGCTCCTGCACTTTGGATTCGAATGAAGAAATAGAATGATGGTAGAATCAGATGCATGAAGTAACAACACTCAATTGCAACACGATGGTAAGATCACTGCACCGCGTGACAATGGAGATAAGGGATCTTCCTAGGTACTATGGGTTGCTAATAGTGGATGAATTTATGAACAAATTTGAGAGCGAAGTACCAGAACAACAATGTTTGACACTCTACAATGGGCACTGTGTACTACGCCTGCAAGGTGGTGGGTACGCATCAGAAAAGATTCGAGTATTGGTGCAGATGTAGAAGGATGATGCACCTATGATTTGGGAAACCACAAATGTGGCTAGCAGACAAGTATGATGGATGCGATGATCCATGTACACACCTCGCGAAATGGACCAAGGCCTACGAGAACGAGCCCTAGCCTGAATGGGTGCATTTGTTCTGTCATACCCTAGATGTCATACCCATGAATTGATATACTGAGACAAAGCTTCACCATGGCATGAGCGAATGTGATATTTTGCGCAAGGGATTTCTATTAACTTTCACGTTTGAATATCATTGGTGGGATACTATTGATGATGTGCTACAAGCAGTAAAATCAACTATATTCAAAATACC
Organism: Pinus taeda; assembly: GCA_000404065.3. Lineage (NCBI taxonomy): Eukaryota > Viridiplantae > Streptophyta > Pinopsida > Pinales > Pinaceae > Pinus > Pinus taeda. The sequence goes on along the minus strand of APFE030439743.1, from coordinate 102,780 downwards.
CCATGAGCCATTAGATGTGTTTCAGCTAGAATGGGTGAAACAGTTAGGTAAAATCAGCTATCTTCAAAATACCCCATGAGCCAATAGATGTGCTTTAGCCAGAATGTGTGACACAGCTGGGCTGTGCGCTTGAGTGTTATAATGTAAATGTTGAGGAGGATGATGAGGACCCATGAAATATTAACATTCCAGAAGCAAAAGGCTGTCATGAGGTTTGAGGACCCTTGATTGAAGACCCTGACAACACCGTGCCGCTAAAAACAAAATAGGTAAACATTGGAACAAAGGTGGAACCAAAGTATGCAATGCTTTGAGACTATTGGGATGATACCACGATAGATAAGGTCATGGAGTTACTTTTTGAATATCAAGACTTATTTCCGAAAAAAATTACAGGCTTAAAAGGGATCGTTGGCGACTTAGGAATGATGAGGATCACCCTAAAACCCAACACGAAGCCGGTCATGCAGGGGCCTTACCGCTTGAATCTTAAGTACAAGGAAAGGGTCTGTGTAGAACTAGACAAAATGCTCATAGCCAGAATTATTGAACCAGTGGAAGAATCCGACTGGGTGAGTCCTGTGGTAGTACAAGAGAAAAAGTAGAAGGGCGAAATAAGAATATATGTTGACCTCATAAAGTTTAATGATGCCTATGTGCATGATCCATTCCCAACACCATTCACAGATGAGGTATTGGAAAATGTTGGCGGATAAGAAGCATACTCATTCACGGATGGGTTCTCGGGGTATCACCAGATCAGGATCACACTAGAAGGTAGGAGTAAAAAAACCTTTGCAACAGAATGGGTATGCTTTCAATACACCATCATGCTGTTTTGACTGAAGAACGTGTCAACAATTTTTTCACGCATCATTGTCGCTGCGTTCAAAGAATACATCCACAAGTTCTTGGAGGCCTATCTGGATGACTGGATGGTCTTTAGATTGGTTAAGAACCATTTAGCAAGCTTACACTTGATGCTAGATACTTTCCAAAGACACTAGATTGCGCTGAACCTTAAAAAGTGCACATTTCTGGTCCCCATTGGGAACCTATTGGGACATGTGGTCTACAAACAAGGGCTAATGGTTGACCCTATGAAGATTGTCGTATTCTAAATTTTGAAGCACCGCAAAGTGTTAAAAAGTTGTGCACTACTTTGGGACACATAGGGTACTATATGAAGTTCATCAAAAGCTATGCCCACATAACAACGCTGATGGAAAAGCTATTGAAAAAGGATGTTACATTTTGCTAGAATGATGATTGCATGAAGAGTTTGGATGTCTTGAAGGGGAAATTGACCTCTGCTCCAATCCTAGTCTTCCAAAAATGGGATGTGGAGTTTCATGTACATGTTGATGCGTCGTATATTGCCCTGGGAGCAGTACTCACACATGAGGGCGTGGAGGGTGTGGATCACCCTATCGCGTTTGCAAGTTGAAGATTGTTTAAAGCTGAGAAGAGCTATTCTACCACTGAGTGTGAGGGGTTGGCAATGGTGTATGCACTCAAAAAATACTGACATTATTTGTTAGGAGGAAATTTCAAGATGTATACCGACCATTCCGCACTGAAATACCTAGCCAATAAGCTTGTGTTTGGGGGGAACATATGTAGGTGGCTATTATTGTTCCAAGAATATGATTTTGAGGTCTTAGTCAAGCTGAGATGCCTGAATGCAGGACTGGATCATTTATCGGGCATTGAGATGGGTGAGGAACCCACTAATTTAGAGGACAAACTACCTGATGCGTAGCTCTTCGCGATGAGCATTGCGGACGGGCACTTCGATGATATAATCCATTTTTTAACAACACAGATTGTGCCGAAGGAATACTTCGTCCAACAGAAGAAGGAGGTGGCGAACACGGTGGATTTTTCTATCATCACGGGGCATCTATACAAAATGGAAAATGATGAGATATTGCGAATGTACGTACTTGAATTTGAATGGAGTTAGATCCTCGTAGAGGCACATGCAACACTGCAGGAGGACACTATGTAGGATGCGTGACTGCATAGAATATTCTTTCCATAGGGTTATGGTGGCAAACCCTCCACGAAGATTCGAAAGCACATTGTAAGGCATGTGATATATGTCAAAGGACAGGAAAACCATCGCGAAGGGACAAAATGCCGTTAAATCCACAAATGACACTGTAGTCGTTCAAAAAATGGGTAATTGACTTTGTGGGATCGATCAAACCTCAGGGAAAGAGAGGTGCACGCTACATCATCACCACGATGAAGTACCTAACACGATGGGTGGAAGCGTAGCCGGTCAAAGACTACATGACTACTACAGCTACAAAATTTTTGTTCAAAAATGTGTTAACCCAATTTGGCTATCCGAAAATCTTAATGAGTGATCGCAGAACACATTTCCTGAATGAAACCATCAACACACTCATAGAAGAATTCCAGGTGTATCATCATAAGAGTACACTATATCACCCACAAGCGAATGGGATAGTAGAGGCATTCAACAAAATACTGGAAACTGCGCTGACAAAAGTGTGCAACACACAACGAAGCGATTGGGACCTGCGCATCCCTGCAGTACTATGGAATTACAAAACAACGTGGAAAAGACTGATGGTACAAACCCATTTCTGGTTAGTCTATGGTGTGGAAGATGTCATGCCAATGGAATATATCATACCTAGTTTGCGAATAGTAGCACTCACTAGGATGTCAAACTGTGAAGCTCTGGAGGAAAGACTCGCGCAATTGGAAAAGCTTGAGGAGGAATGGTTCTTGGCAGGTTGTCATCAACAGGTTCAGAAACAACGTGAAAAATATTGGCATGATCGCCATATTAAGTTGTGCAGATTCAAAGTAAATGAATTAGTATTGCTATACGACAGTAAGTTTGAAAAATTTCCGGGAAAATTTAAAATGCATTGGCTAGGACCATACGTGGTTAAGGAAGTCATAGACGGATGTGCAGTCAAGCTCATCAAATTAAATGGAGAACCCTTCCTAGGAAGAGTGAACGACAACCACTTGAAGCCTTACACAGGTGGGCCGACTATCTAACTAGCCAACAATAGTATAGTCTTCGCGCTTCAGAGAGCCGGACAAGGATGCGGGACTATAAATACTTATCGGTATGACTGTATGGGAACAATTCAGTTACAAAGGTCTTAAAAAAGAGAATTCAATAGGTTCAATAAGTAGTAGCTCAGTGCGCTACAGACATCAAGACCATTCGGGACGAACTGGAGGGACTTTGCGCCAAGATTATCGTGCTGACAGAATGACTCGAGGGTGAGTCACTATTTTTGTGTTGGGGGTCTGTCGAGCATGGAATCCCCCCATAACATGTTTTGGTGCTTAAAGCCCAAGTTTTGAGTTATTATTGTAAAAACTCTGTGAATTGTGGGCCTAGAGCCTGAATTGTATGTTAGAGTCATAGGGTTGTCCACCATAAGTTTTGAATGTAGTGTCAGACTACGCATGGTCAATGGACCATGGGATTGTATAAATAGAGTGAGGCTCTAAGTTGTAAAGTAACTAAGTAAGAGAAATGAATGAATGGAGTCTAAACGATAGCGAAGCGAAGAACAAGAGCCTAAGTGTCTTGGGTCGTAGTATTAGGAAGAGGCTCTACAAATGAGTGCACAGAGGCCTAGTAGAGTCTGCAGATGAGTACGCAGACCCCTGCAGCTGAGTGCGCAGGGTAGTGTCGAGTATGTAATAGAAGGAAGAAAATAATAAAGAGAAGTTTCATTTGAATACTGTGTATCTGTTCTGAGTTATTACATGTTTGATATTACTTGCAATTATATTGTTTATTTATTGCGCGCACTTACATGAATTGTGAATATTGTTAAGAATAACTAAAAGTGTATAACTAAGTTTAGTTAATCACCTAATATCAACTATGAGGAGAGACTTGGGTAATAACATTGTTTGAGCCTCAGGTAGGGTTTTGTGAAGACAACATCTCAGGCTGTGAGGTACAGGTAAGCACACCTAGCGATGTGTGCATAGGATCGAACCGCAGACCACTTGAAATCATCAGACATCTCTAGGGTGAAGAAACCTGGTTCTAGCACCCTCCCATACTATTTCGGGTGAGACCTTAGTGCGTGCTTCGTAGACTGTTGTTGAAAGGGCCAGTAGTACTAAGATTTGTTTGGCTAAATCATCTCTGAACTTGGGTCAGATCCCAACAAGCCATAAATGCTCTTGATCTTCATCAAATATAACAACCATATCATATACAATAGGGAATTCCTTATCATTCTCTTTGTCACATAGAAGCTTGCAAAGGAGCTGCAAAATCTCATTAATTTCAGATGAAGGAACATGATCTATAAAAATTTGTTGTCTTATTTTATTTACATCCAAGGAGAGAAAATTTGAGAGATGCTTTTCATCAAATAAATTTGACTGGTCTTTAATTTTTGAAGAAACCACTACTTGCTAAAGATGCTCTTGTGGATACTTTTAAGCTCTACCACCTCTATCTCAAGATCACCAGACTGTTATTGATTTTCATTGCTGTCCTCTTCTTGAGCAAGTTCAAGAAGCTGAATTTCTTCTTTACCCTTTGGTTAATCATTTTGTTGTGCTGTAAGAATTGTTTCCCATGGGGAAACTTCATGGAACTCTAAACAACATACATCATCTTTTTCTTCCTGAGGAGAAGATAATTCAATCAAGGCTTCTAATTTTTTAATAGACTCTTATTCTAAAGCCTCTAATATTTCATCACCCATGAACTGATCATCATCATAGTAATCTTCCAGATATTGAATAAAACTTTTAGAATTGTCAAAAAAATTTTGAAATAGCAACAAAGATGGATAATCTCCTATGTCGTTATCATAAAATACAGTATGAAACTGCTTTAAAGAACATATGCTAGCAATTGGTAATTTTTCATACCAAGATCTACCCTTTTCCTCCAAAGTTGCCATAAATATTTTCATAAGGCAATCTTCATGAACTTTGACCTTAAGCTTATGGATGTGCATATGAAACCTTAATAAATGTAAAGTAGCATCATCTCCTATTTCATCTTTAAACAATGGAATATTCTTTAAGCAATAAACATTGGGCATAGGATTTTGAAAACTTTGAACCTTTGACCTATCCAAAGGAGCATACCTGCGTTGTATTATAGAATCCATCTTGAAAACACTCAATGCTAGAATGGAAGCACCATAGGTTCTCATTAACTCTAGATTATTTTCCACTGGATTCTTTAGATCACATAACTTACGTGGAGTCGCCAGGTTGAGGCTTTCAAACTTATTACATTTGGATGTTTGTCCACCATCACCAACCAGATCTATATCTTGAAAATTGTTTTTGAAGAATCTCTTCCCCTGTATGGTTGCCACTATGTTAGCACTTTGTAATTTCGAGGCTGAAAACAAAATCATTGAGGTAACATCAAAACCACTTTTGGAGCTGGGATCTAGCCCTGCCATCTCTAGAGAGGGATCTATCTTTATAATTTAGCTTTTTTGTAATGGATATTAGGCTAGCTAATGGATTCAAAATGTAGATCTTCAATTGGTTTGGTGGGGAAAGCAAGGGAGAGGGCCACTGGGAAATGGAGTCAAAGGCTTGGGGTGACCAGCTTGCGAAAACAACAAATGGGAGTGAAGCAGGACAAGCTAGGTGTACTGCATGGATCTCAGAGAATAAAATGGATTTAGGAGGTAGAAGGAGAGAGAAAGTCAGCAGAAACCTAGGGTAAATTAAGAATTCCTCAATTTTGCATTGGTATAAAATATGTAAATTGTAACACAACCAGAAATAAGGTGCTCAAATAGAAAATATTAATATTCACTTTCTGTTTTACAATTGAGGATTCAGAGATATAGAGAAATAAATATAGTGGATAAACACATAACAACAGGAGAAAATTTCACCATTTGGTACAACTCTTGAATCCTAAACAACTAATCTTTTATTCCTTTGCAAACCATCACTTGAAACACAGTGAGAACCATCACAGAATGGGACTCTTCCCTTCTTATGAATTTCCCCCCTCTTATAATTAGATTTATTACAATATAAAGAAGAGATCCTCTCCTAAGATCAGAAGGTTGAATTCAACTACCTTAGCCAAAGATAAAATCAAATCCCTGAAAATATTCAGCTGATTGCCACAAAAAACGGAACTAAACTACTGAAAACAGGGGTAAACTCAGACATTTGATTCTTCCAACTGAAGATACCTATCTAAATTTTGGGTGAGGTTTTTGTTCCTCAGCCCATTCTGAACAAAAGACACTTTCAATTTTTCTTAATTCATCTCTAGCTCACCAAAATATCTACCACAAAATCATGACCAAAATAGGAAGAATAGGAAACCTAAACAATCGGGCTCAAAGATGGCTTCAATTATCCCTACTTTTGACATGTGTGTAAATTTCGAGAGTTTATTGTTATTAAGCCCATGTTGAACAAAAAATTATTTCAATTTTTCAAAATTCATTACCATTTTCCCAGAATATCTCTTGGAAACAAACTGGTAAAACTGCAAAAAAATGGTTTTTTAAGGGGTAAATGGTAATGTCGCCCCCTCTAGAGTGGTAAGTGGTATTGGAAGGGGGGATTTCGAATTGCTGAGGTTGTGCCACGTGGGAGGGGCCTCCTCCTCAAAACCACCTATTTTGCATCCCCCATGGCTTGACTGATGAAGAGGGGGGGCAGTGTCCAAAATGAAGAGAGGGATCTTAAGGTAAGTTTGTAATTTTATTTCTTATTTTTTATTTTTTATTTTATTATTATTTTTTTATATATTTTTTTTAATGGTTTTCATTTTAGTTTTTTTTTTTTCAAATTCTAACCTAAACACTAACCTAATTACTAACTTAATTACTAGCTTAATTAGTTTATTATTAACAATTCTAACCTAGTTCTATTAATATAACTACACTAATTTATTCTAATTAATGTTAAAAAATGCATCTAAACATTTTTAACCATATATATATATATATAATCGTAAGCTTGTTTATGTGTGTAATGGATGAAAACGATGGAAAGGTGAAAAAATGGAGGGCAGGGCATGAATGGTGCAATAGGATGATGAAGGATTAGGTAAAATGAAATCAACTGAGCCCAATCAAGTTAGATGTCTTCATCATAGGAGCAATGTCAAATAAACAGTTGAAGAATCAAGTTACCTATAATTATAGTACTAACAGGATGATTAAAAAGAAAACCTTTTAAAGAGGGGTATTTGGCATTGTTGTATGACTCTAGATTCCAAGACTTTCCAAGTAAACTCCAAACAAGATGGTTGGGCCCTTACGACGCTGAAGTTTATGAAATTGAAATGTTGTGCCCCACTATGATTTATAATTCTAGTATTTCTTTCCTTGACAATGGGCATCGACTTTGTTTGTATCACCAGCCACTTACATGAGAATATTTTCTTCATGAAATATATAATGATGCAAATTTAAAAGTTGTATCTGATCGGGAAAATGTCACTGCAGTCACAATGAGGTAAACTTCTTTTCTAAATCTCGTTCATTTTGTACATAATGTAAATAATTTTATTTTTTATGATATCTCAGTTTTTTTCACTTTGGGAAAACATCACGAATACTCTAATCACAGTTGTTATTTCCTTACAATTGTTGTTTCCTTAATCATAGTTGTTGTTTCCTTAATCATAGGTATTGTTTCCTTAGTCACAACACGAGTCATCATACTTGCTAGTTCCTTAACCGCAATTATTATTTCCTTAGATGTGACTACTATTTCCCTAGATTGTTAATACTTCTATTTCTTTAGGGTAAGCAACATTTTAAGTCCCCTTTCAATATGATGGTTGGATAACTAATTTTCTTAATGATTATCATAGGAGAATAATTTATGAGAAAACATTATGAAAATTCTAAACTTCCTAAATCTTTAACTCCCCTGATCTTGTAAGAAATCTATAAAAATAATCATGTTGCATTCCTTCCATCACCACCTAAGGAGCATTCTTTCACTCCAATTTTTAATGATTCTATGATCTTTTTGGAAAATAAGCTTTGGAGACAAAATTAGCAAGCTAAAATGTAATTATTATAATAATTTTCACACCATCCCTAACTTGTAAGGCGTTGATATGCCACCCCATTCACTGAGTAATAATTTATCATTAAAAAAAATTCTAAAAACGTAAAGTGAAAATCTAACAGAGGGTAGACAATCTAATCACAAGTGGCCTTCCATGATCATAGGATTTAGTGGAGTGACATTATCACTTATGGTCACCAAGCCAGGATAATGGCCTTTTGTATTCAAGTCAAAGGACAAGAGGTCTCATCACGAGATGGCTTGTTCACCTCATTAAATTTGGTGAATGGAATTACTATTAACTGGTTACCACACTAGGATAATGGCCTTCTATAAATGCTTTAAAAAATGGAAAAAAAATTATGAATCTTTTCTAGTAAATGGGACACTGACATCTTAATGGGTTAATAAAGTAACCCTGTTGAGGCTATGAACACCTGCTGGCAGTCGAGGACATGCCTGTGGTATTAAAGTAAACTTAAATATGACAATTTAAGTTGGTTATTTTGTCTCCTCAAAATTAATAAAGAAAATATTGTTAGATTTATTATGGAATTTTATAAAACCCTCATCGAAAGTGGTGATGTTGGTTTTCCATGAGAAATTTGTTATAATTCTACATATCGGGGATACAAGTTTTTCATAAATTTAATATTCTAACCAATTTCTTTTGTTTTTTTCTCTAACAATACTCTTTACATGAATATTGTTTCCATCCATCTATCATTCCTCGAAATATCTGCATGCCTTTATTTCACTCTCACACTCCATGTATTATAATATTCAACATCATCATTACACATCATGATTAATAAATGACTTAATGATTATCTCTTGTGTCATAGATATGACTTGTGCTCTATTTTTGTCTTTGAGGTTTGCCCTATCACACTTAATTAATATCACCTTATCTTTTAACCCTATCAAATCTACCAACCTATCAAAATATTGACTGACGGCCACGGTCAACCTTCAACTCTATTTGGGGGGTGAGATGGTACTGATACATGATTTGTTATTCGAATTTTCAAAAATATCATTTCATGTGATGGTCATTGAGCCCCTATACTTTGTGTTGAATTACTGTTGGTGTATATTTTGAATTCTACTATTTCTAGCTGCAAATTGCTTCTTGTTGAATAGTTGACAATGGGTGGCCATTTGATACATTATGAACCTACTCAATTACAGGCCTCGAAGTAGGCACACAATATTTTGGTCTGAGTGGGATGGTTAGAATACTTCATACGATTACAGGGCTTTGATAATAAAGTACAACTATAATTCATAAAGAATTTGGACAATGGTTTACGAATGGTAAGAAACATAGATATAGGTGGGCGAAGGCACAATAACAAAAGTTAAAAATCTTCCGACAAGGGGAGAAAAATTGTATGAGATACCCACTTTTCTCTCGAATGCAACCCTCTTATTTCTGAACCCTAGTGAAGAAATAGTCAGAAAGGGAAAGGGGTATAACTATTGGGTGCGGGATCCCCCAAGGGTAGTTTTGGGGCTTAGAGCCCAAAATTTGGTCAATTTTGTAACTCCAATGTAAAGACGCTGTATTTTGTGGGTGTGGAGCGTGTAGTATGTTAAAGAGTGATAGGGTTTTCCGTCGTTATTTTGATAATGTAATGTCAGCTGTAGAAGATCTACCCATGGTCCGTGGACCATGGAATTATATAAATAGAGTGGGGTTCCAAGTAGTTAAGGCCACTAATCTAATTGAAGATGAAGAACGTATGATATATGCAAAATAGATCTAAAGTGTAAAGTCTAGTTTTGGGTCATAGAGTAGGAAGAGGCTCAGCAGTTGAGTGCACAGAGGCCTAGTAGTTTGCAGCTAAGTGCATGGATCCCTGTAGTTAAGTGCACAGGGTGAGTCAAGTCTGGAATCAGTTGAAGTATTAATAAATAGAAGTTTCTATCAATTCTACGTCTTTATTTCCTGTTTTATGCATTTGTTATATTGGGTATGAATTTCACTTATAATGCTTATATGATGCGTGAATGTGTATAATTGTGTTGATTAAGTGAATGCAAGTTGGAATATCTATTTACGTGAAGATAATTAAGAACTATCAATAAAATAAGTAAGATATTCAGTTTAGGTTGGGAAATAACGTAGTTCACTACCATAGCAACGCGAAAGTATCCCAGCCCTTGGTTAGGGCTACGCGAAAGATGATTGCAACACTTCCCAAAGGTACTGAAGGTCGGAACATAGCGCGAAGCAACTTGTGCGAAGGCAAGTCTAGTTGGACTAAACCGACATCATAAACATCTCAAGGGTGTGGAAACTTGGTTCCAGCATCCCGCCATACTGCCTCATGTGAGAATTCAGTGCACGCTCTGTGGGCTAATGCCAAAGGGGCCATTAGTGTAGGGATTTGTTTGGCTAAATAACTCTAAACCTAGGTCATGCCACCATATGCCAACAAATGGTTCTGTTTGGGACCGAAATCTGCATGAGATATGGGTGATGTCGTATCATTGGAAGCCAACTAAGAAAGAAATTGAAGGCTGGTTGGACAAAAAAATTCACGAGTTTGCGGCATAGGAGAACATAAAACTGCAACTGTCAAAAGAAGAGTGGCTAGATAGCTACCTATATATGGAGATCCATGATATCTTTTCCACTTCTTTCCTTACTGAGCTATATGAGTGGATCATGAAGCTAGCAGATAGCCAAGGAAGGTGGAAGCTTGAAGGTCCTATTGTGTGGACCCTAGAGCTAGTACAAAGGTCGGAAGCATCGAGTGATAAGATCATGTGCATCCTCGATCACTGGCTCGATCATATTATAGGAGGATTTGTTACTGAGTTCGTGGTTGACACCTAATTCAGCTTTAGCGAAGCAGAGTGACTCTTTCTCAAAGGACCGTGAGGTAAGTACGTAAAGTCTTTGAATACTTGGATTAAAATGTTGTTGTGCAAAAAATGGGTTATGCATTTACGTTGATGTTTGGGGCTAGGAAAAGTGGAAAGGTTTATAGGAATGAAGGAAATAAGGGTATAGAAAATAGCCCCTTGATTTCACCTCCATGAGGAAAAAAATAAGAGCTCGCAAAAGTCTCTTTGTGAATTAATATTCATCTGATAAGACAAAGAATTCCGTGCATTCCACCTCCACCCACACCACCATCACAATTCATTATGGCAAGCACAGTGAAGTTGTATGTGTTCAAAGGGTTGGGAAATGAGGATCCGAACCAATTATGATTCATTGTAAGGGTTGTATGGGAAGTGCAAGGTGTTATAGATCACCATATAAAGAAAGCGACACTAGTTAGTGCCCTACAAGATCACGCACTAACCTAGTATATTAAGTACTCCAACGATAACCCGAATGCGAGAATTACGGATATCCAAACAACGCTAAATAAAGAATTTAGCAGGCCTAAATCTAAAGCACAGTCGATCATTGGATTCAAAGAGATCACAATGCTACCAGGTGAGACTCCTTGGGAACTAGATCAGAGATTGAAATGTACGATTTGCAAAGCCAATATGAACCTAACAGATGGACAACATCACGAGTGGTTTGTAGCTTCACTACTACCACATTTAAGGAGTGTGATATCACAACATAAGATAAAAAATTGGGCAGAGGCTTTGAGATATCCATGAGGCTTCATGAGACCCTGATTTAGGATCCTAACTTAGGAGTTTAGCAGATCCACATGTAGCTGAACAATCTGTGCCTTGAGATGTAGAGTCAGAAACAGGATAGGACAATTCGATCAAAAGTGCGTGAAGAAGTATGGTGTGTGAAATGTAAGGGTCAAGGTTTATGAGAAAGAGAACTGCCCTATTTTTACAAATTACCTTGCAGGAGGAGGACCGATGCCTTTAAGGCCAGAAGATCAAGAAGGACCTAGTGCAATTCCTTGTTTGTGGTGTGCGATTTTTCAAATAGCCGAAAAACATGCTATCGAAAATTGTCACTTGTTACAAGTATACACAAACTTCGCAACAGTTGTTTTGCAACTTTTGTAGGTCGGTGGAACATGATGAGTGTATGTGTAAGAGTTATGAATTGATGATGGATAGAACCTCCACCTAAAGAGTTAAGGCCGAATTGCGGTCCCTTGACCATAATGCAGAAATGGTGCGAATAGGATTTTAGGGGCATGGATGAGGTCGAGGCGGAGGAGGACCTAGTAGAGGATGTGGACAATTGATTTTCTACAATTGCGTAGGACCAAGACACTATGCCCATGATTGCATGAACCCAACACACCTGTCATGCAAGTATTACCTGTTGTTTGATCATGAGACAGAAGATTGTCCTACGCTAATAGCTAGGATACTCGATAAAGGGGCGCTACCACCTCCCCCGACTCAGTGTTGAGGTATAAAAGGTGTCTTTTTAACTCCTAATGATCTTCACATTAGTTATCAATCTGGGCAAGATTTTCTATTTCAAGAGTGTACACAGTTTGTGGCGGCTATTCACTCAAGAGTAATGTTTCTAAATTGCAGTACAGTGCTCTCAAATATAAGAGTAACTGGATGTAGCTAGTGAACTCAAACTACAGTTAAAATAAAGCTTAACTTGCTAATTGAAACCAAACCAAACATTCATTCAAGTATTAGTCAAGAATATAGTAATAATAACTTATTTCTCTTTTAGCTGATTGATATTCCAAGAGTATTTTCTAATCTGAACAACAGGGATCTCGGTTTGAGAGCGTAGACAACAGTAGTCAATGCTCTTTACAGTGGAGAATCTCAAGATAGCACGCTGAACTAAATTACTAGACTGGAAATAGAATGCTAAACTCAAATGACTAAATCTGAAATAATGATAAGGAAATATTGAAACAGGTAATTGAATAACAACTTGAACCAATACTTCTGTAGCATGTAAAACAGAGTAATTACGTTAAGTCTAAGAATATGAAATAGAAAAGTGATGCGATAAATGGAAATCAAACCAAAACATCACACAACAGAAATCATAAAGAATGATACAGGAATAGAAAGTGAATCCGCTAGCGCCGAGCCCTTAGCTGCCAGTGAACACCATCGGATTACCTCAGTATGAGTGAAGGAACATCAACTGTATTATATATAATCAATTGCAAAATAGTTACAACCAGTTCGTACTCTATTTCAACAACAAGAGTCAATGATCAAAGAAAAAATACAATAGAAATTTTTGAATAATCTCCAATCCCCATTCTCTTTACAATCGCTGCCTTTTATAATGGCCATGCAGTAAGAAGGTTAAAATAGTAACAACGATCCCTTAGGATCAAAATATCCTGAGGAATTCGCGCAATCTTCCATCTTCAATTAACTTTATTTCCTTGCATTGATGCTATGATCTCCTTTGTTCTTGTCCATAACTGCGCTCTCCATCCTCGACTTACTTCTACACACTGTTTCCTAGCTAGAGAACAACAATTGTTCCATTTCGTCCTTTTCCTACATAAGGAGTGATAACAATTAGCTAAATCATGATGATAAATAATTTCCTTATTTTTACCATAATGCTTTGATATATTAACACTTTAGGGTGTAGAAGGGATATAACTAAAGAAAAGGATAATGAAATAAATAATATATATATACCTTTTCCATGACTCAGCGTACTCCCCTACTTACCCTTTTTCATGTCCCCATGAAAACCATATAGTTTGTATGTAGAGTAGTCAAGGAATAGGCTGGAGAAGGATTGTCATGAAGTGGTCTGAACCCATGATTCTTGGCCAAGGTTTCAAAAATGTGTCCTCTCTACCCTTCAGGTAATTCATATATAGCTTTATAGTTTTCTGTAGGATACTAGACAATAGGACTACAAAATCAACAACCTAGCAAATATGGGCCTTCCCTCAAGATGAGGTTGCTATAAGTAAAAAAACGATATGCGACCAATTTAAAGTTTTTATAGTTAAATGGTTCTCTATCCTACACATTACGATTGGAAACTATCCATCTGAACTTAGCTGCTGCCAAGGAGTTGTCTTTGATAGAGAGAAAATACTCTACCCCCTGCTGGACAATTTCTTTGTGAATGGGCCCCAATACCTAGATTACTCCTTCCTTTCGCATCAAATTTCTGTGTTTGGCTAGCATTTGTAGTGGGTTTTTCGGTTCACCCCTGAACCAAAGGTCCAACCCATTTTACTGCCTCTGGAAAGTATTATGGGCTTTGAACCATTTCAATTGGTTAACAACAAATGAAATGAAGGCTTGAAATTGTATATTCCCCCCAAATGGGCTAGGATTCCTCTCCATTTCTTCTTCCAATACAATATTATGCAAATAAAACTCACAGAGTAATCATTGAACTTTCACTCCATGGTGCTTATAGAAGTTTATGAAATATTCCACAATTTTCAATTCTATGGATTTCCCTGCCCTGACAACCTTAATTTTTAACTGTAAATACCTTTCTAACAAAAATAAAGCACAGTTCTTAGCAGGGGACCTACATGCTAAAACATCTATGTATAGGGAACAGAGAGTATCCCTTTGATGCATGACTAACTCTAGTCTAATCTTTATTTTCTTAGTTCTTTCTTTATCCCTCTGGCATTTCTCAAAGGCCTCAATTTCCGATGCATTGATATCCCGTAATTGCCTCTATAATTCCTGGTACCTTTGTTGAGGAACAATCTCTTCCTCAAGCCTTTCTATGGTCAACCGAGCCTGTGCCAGATCCTCTTGAAGATTTGTTATACTAGGATTGCTGCCTATCAGAACATATTTGGCTTGGATATCTATCTAGGTACTCTTATTATGAGAGTGAGGACCTATAGTCTAAATACTTTTATCATGGGATGGAATGCTTAAATTCTACATTCTTTTATTATGGACAGTCAGAATTTCTGTCTGGGTGGCTGCACTGTTGGAGGATATTGCCTTTGTTTGGGCAGCCGCTTTTGTGATGGTTTCATGCTATTCCTTATCAATTTGAATGAATATTGGCTCGATTTGAGTCCCATTAACCCTTGTATCATGGAATTCAGTTTGAATGGATGTATTCACCATTTTTGGGGGTTTGTTTGAAAATTTCCGCCTTTTTAATGTCTTTATCTTTTGTCTGAGTCTTTTCACTAAATTCTAAAGGTTTTTCTATTCCTTTCTCAACCTCTTAATTTTGCTTTTCTTCTTTCTGGGAGGAACAACTATTTCACTAACCATTTCTACTTCTACCAAGCTCAGTTGCTCATTTGAGTTTTGTTCTCCAAGGGCTATGTCTTTACCCTGACTGTTCTCTATTTCCTCCATTTGGCCCACATCTTTTGTGTTTAAATTGACTTGACTAGGTTCTTCTGGAGGGGTATCCCTAGTTTGGTCCTCCTCTTCCTGAGTGGCTTCTGCCCCTATTTCTGCTTCACCAATTATTTCTTCTGATATACTCTGATTGTGGGCAAAGTTTTCTTGTGATTGTGCTGCTTTGATATTGAGGTTGAGCGAACTTTCAGGCTATATATATTCCCTCATATTGGTCAAAATCTGGGCCAATTCAACATCATGAAGTAAATATTATGGTGGACTTGTGCTGGGAGTTAAGGGAAGTTCTATTTCATCCCTCTCCTCTTCACTAGTATGCTTTGTTTCCTCCTCAAGTTCTGAATCTAGGTTATCTCTTCCTTCCAGCTGTAAAGGTTGCTTGTTTCAGGGCTAGATAATTCTAAGGGTTGGCTACTGCTACCCAAAAGGTTTTCAACTATTCCCTGACTTGCCTCGGCATATCGTCCGCATTTTTGGGGTCTATTTGCTATGTTGGTAGTCCTTTTCCTTTTTGGGACAGGTAAGGCTAACCCCCCTCTATAGTAAACACTAATTCTTCCCAACTGGTTTGCTGCTGAGCTAGATTGTAGCTTACTATCAACCTAATTAGACAATGATGACTTACAATAGTCTCTATATGCCAAGATTTCTTTATGCTTTGAGCAGCATCATGCAAGAAGAATTTCAAATATGTAGGCAATTTTACAGAACATTTCTGTTTTTAAACTGCTAATAATTTGAGGTGCCATGGTATTACCACATCTTTTCTTTCATCACATGTGATATAGCTCTGAAAAATTCTAGCCAGCTCTGTCCATGGTTCTACCAGAGATGAGGGTTGAACTCCTTTGCCTTTGACAATCAAGTTCTATCCCTCATCCCAAAAGGAAGCAATGGCGTCTTGTAGCCTCAATTTTTTATGCATCCATATGGGTCCAACTGTTGGTAATCCAGACACCTTTGCTATTACTGCATCCATTACTATCATTCACCTTCCTCTTATTATAGAATGATCATCATGTAATTTTTGTAAAAATTTGATAGCCACGGTTTCATTGGGTTGCTGCAGTCATGTAAAATATGCTACCCATCCGGTTCGTACTAAAATTTCTCAAGTGGCATCAGAAACAGCTAGTGTTTATGGCTCACTACGTACTAATCGTCCTCATATTTTTTTTGAATTCTACACACTGTTAGCTTTAACATAGGTAACATAGCAATACACAGAGCCACCAATGAAACAACAAGCTGTTAAATTCGGATAATACTTTTTTAACATAGATAGCGTTAAGAACTTGCTATGATGGGATATCAAGTAGCCTGGTACAACCAAATAAAATATTGAAATGTATGCAAAAGTTCTTTGGAAGTCACCTACGCCACCCTGAAAAATGATAGGTCGCCTTCGACCAGTTAAATGAAGGAACGACGTACTGACAGTAATCGTATAGTGGTAAAAATGGCAAGCTGTACATATTGATGACAAGATCACAAAAATATCGAGTTGCTGAAATCGATGCATAGAATGAGAATTATGAATAAATATAGAGATGCCATGGAGTGATTTGAAAAGGGGAAAGGACATCTGACGTGGGTAAAATGTTGTGTGGTAATTATTCCACTTAAACTGTTATGATTGACTTTTTAAATGATATTTCATGCATAAAGGTTCAAAAGAAATTGGGAACATAATATCTTTTGAAATAAAGATAAAGAAATAAGAAAAGGGGTTATAATTACTATTGATGTTGACAAATATGACTCCAATACCATCAGCAGAGCTCTGTTGCCCACAGGTGTTTATAACCTTGACATAGTTAGTTTTCACCCTTTGGAACCATGATCCTTTATGTATACTTAGGAAAGTGCTTTGTGATGTCAGAATGGAAGCCATTGTGCTAGCTTGGTAACCAGATGGATCATAATGCCATTCACTAGGAAGGAGTGAAAGGTAGGCAGGCCGACTCGTGATGAGACCTCCTGTTCCAAGGACTTTTATTTTTCTAATGTGTCCATTGGATCATATCCCTAGTGTGGTGGCCATAGTGGGAATGCCACTTCATCGCTTCCTTATGATCATGGTAGGTTGGATCATGATGAGACCCCCTATCCTCCATCTGACAAATCACAAAATTTCTAGTATATATATA